>JBBGZY010000480.1:3975000-4265000 GCA_037952925.1 Lithobates clamitans | reverse complement strand
CGTCTCTAACTAATTTTTTACCACTTCCTCCTGCTCTCAAGTCTCCTCCTCCCATGCTCGTCTCCAGGACTTCTGCAGAGCCTCTCCCATTCTCTGGAACTCTCTACCTCAATCTGTTCAGCTACCTCTAATGCCCTGTACACACGATAGGATTTTCCGACAACAAAATCCATGGATTTTTTCCGACGGATGTTGGCTCAAACTTGTCTTGCATACACACGGTCACACAAAGTTGGTCGGAAATTCTGAACGTCAAGAACGCGGTGACGTACAACACGTACAACGAGCTGAGAAAAATGAAGTTCAATAGCCAGTGCGGCTCTTCTGCTTGATTCCGAGCATGCGTGGAACTTTGTGCGTCGGAATTGTGTACACACGATCGGAATTTCTGACAACTGATTTTGTTGTCGGAAAATTTGAGAACCAGCTCTCAAACATTTATATAACAAAAATTCCGGTGGAAAATGTCCGATGGAGCCTACACATGGTCGGAATTTCCGACAACAAGCCACTATCAAACATTTTCCAGCGGAAAATCCTATTGTGTGTACAGGGCATTGGAAATAGCCACATAGATTGAGGTAGAGCGTTCCAGAGGATGGGAGAGGCTCTGTAGAAGTCCTGGAGATGAGCATGGGAGGAGGAGACTCGAGAGCAGGCGAAAGTGGTAAAAGATTAGTTGGAGGTGTGATAGGCTTCCCTGAAGAGATGTGTTTTCAGGGATCTCCTGAAGGCAGCCAGAGTAAGAGATAGCCAGATTGAGGTAGCGAGTTCCAGAGAATGGGAGAGGCTCTGGAGAAGTCCTGGAGACGAGCATGGGAGGAGGACACTTGAGAGCAGGCGAAAGTGGTAAAAGATTAGTTGGAGGTGTGATAGGCTTCCCTGAAGAGATGAGTTTCAGGAATCTTCTGAAGGCAGCCAGAGTAATGCCCTGTACACACGGTCGGACATTGATCCGACATTCCGACAACAAAATCCATCGGATTTTTCTGACGGATTTTGGGCCAAACTTGTCTTGCATACACACGGTCGCACAAAGTTTTCGGAAAATCCGATCGTTTGGAACGCGGTGACGTAAAACATGTACGTCGGGACTATAAACAGGGCAGTAGCCAATAGCTTTTGTCTCTTAATTTATTCTGAGCAGGCATGGCACTTTGTGCGTCGGATTTGTGTACACACGATCGGAATTTAAACAATCGGATTTTGTTGGCGGAAAATTTTATATCCTGCTCTCAAACTTTGTGTGTCAGAAATTCCGATGGAAAAAGTCCGATGGAGTACACACACGATCGGAATTTCCGACAACACAATCCGATCGGACTTTTTCCATCGGAAAATCCGACCGTGTGTACAGGGCATAAGAGATAGCCAAACAGATTGAGGTAAAGAGTTCCAGAGGATGGGAGAGGCTCTGGAGAAGTCCTGGAGATGAGCATGGGAGGAGGAGACTCGAGAGCAGGAGGAAATGGTAAAAGATTAGTTGGAGGCGTGATAGGCTTCCCTGAAGAGATGAATTTTCAGGGATTGCCTTCTTTTGGAGGGGCCGCAAACAAACAACACCCCCCCCCGGCAGAGTTGCCCGGCACTAAAACAGCAATGCTCTGTGCTCTGAGCCCGCCCTTTTTTGAAGCCTATTAGAGCCTCTGGCTCTAATCATGTGCTTCAAATGACACAACCCGCCACATTGGAATCCATAGTCCGGCGCCCTGATATGTAGATCAGGGGGCCGGATGCATGGATAGGGGTGCGCCCTCTATGGATGGGCTGCCACAGCATACACATATATGAATATACAAAATTATATATATATATATATATATATATATATATATATATATATATATATATATATATAAAGTAAATAGACAATAATAATATAATAATACATTAAATTAATTAATAAAATATATATAAATATAGAAAATAATTATTGAAATAAATATAATATTAATTATAATATTAATAACAATAATAATAAAAAAATATTTATATAAAAAAGAATAGATAAAAAAAAAACAAGGATAGGATAGCTGCATCTCTGTCCTGGACCAGTACACCCCACGCACTCAGTGTCGCTCAGCGTAGATGTATTAGTAGGCTCCGCCCCTTCCAGCAGGCGTCCAGTGTTATGATAAGCAGATTCAGACTGTCAGGGGAAGGTCAGTTTTGTCTGGAAGGATCCCCCAGCAAGCACAGATCACAGCCAGGACAGAGCGACAATCACATCCAGATGGCAGATGTTCCCCTCTCTGTGGAGAACGTATTTATTTGCACAGATCTCCTCCATTCTTATTTATCACATCCACAGACAGGACAGATCAGACATCTGGGGGGTGTTTGTTGGGAGAAGCAATGAGGAGGAAATATTGTAGAATATCGATTTTATATTTGTGTTCATCCCACACACACTCTATACACTCAGTATGACAGAGATCCCAACTGTCCCTGATTTGGAGGGACTTCCCCTGATTTGGAGGGACTGTGCCTGATTTGGAGGGACTGTCCCTGATTTGGAGGGACTGTGCCTGATTTGGAGGGACTGTCCCTGATTTGGAGGGTCTGTCTCTGATTTGGAGGGACTGTGCCTGATTTGGAGGGACTGTGCCTGATTTAGAGGGACTGTCCCTGATTTGGAGAGACTGTCCCTGATTTGGAGGGACTGTCCCTGATTTGGAGGGACTGTCCCTGATTTGGAGGGACTGTGCCTGATTTAGAGGGACTGTCCCTGATTTGGAGGGTCTGTCTCTGATTTGGAGGGACTGTGCCTGATTTGGAGGGACTGTGCCTGATTTAGAGGGACTGTCCCTGATTTGGAGGGTCTGTCTCTGATTTGGAGGGACTGTGCCTGATTTGGAGGGACTGTGCCTGATTTAGAGGGGCTGTCCCTGATTTGGAGGGTCTGTCTCTGATTTGGAGGGACTGTGCCTGATTTGGAGGGACTGTGCCTGATTTAGAGGGACTGTCCCTGATTTGGAGAGACTGTCCCTGATTTGGAGGGACTGTCCCTGATTTGGAGGGACTGTGCCTGATTTGATAGGACTGTGCCTGATTTCGAGGGACTGTGCCTGATTTGGAGGGACTGTGCCTGATTTAGAGGGACTGTCCCTGATTTGGAGAGACTGTCCCTGATTTGGAGGGACTGTCCCTGATTTGGAGGGGCTGTGCCTGATTTGGAGGGACTGTCCCTGATTTGGAGGGTCTGTCTCTGATTTGGAGGGACTGTGCCTGATTTGGAGGGACTGTCCCTGATTTGGAGGGTCTGTCCCTGATTTAGAGGGACTGTCCCTGATTTGGAGGGACTGTCCCTGATTTGGAGGGACTGTGCCTGATTTAGAGGGACTGTCCCTGATTTGGAGGGACTGTCCCTGATTTGGAGGGACTGTGCCTGATTTGGAGGGACTGTCCCTGATTTGGAGGGACTGTCCCTGATTTGGAGGGACTGTGCCTGATTTGGAGGGACTGTGCCTGATTTGGAGGGACTGTCCCTGATTTGGAGGGACTGTGCCTGATTTGGAGGGACTGTCCCTGATTTGGAGGGACTGTCCCTGATTTGGAGGGACTGTGCCTGATTTGGAGGGACTGTCCCTGATTTGGAGGGACTGTCCCTGATTTGGAGGGACTGTGCCTGATTTGGAGGGACTGTCCCTGATTTGGAGGGACTGTCCCTGATTTGGAGGGACTGTGCCTGATTTGGAGGGACTGTCCCTGATTTGAAGCGACTGTCCCTGATTTGGAGGGACTGTCTCTGATTTGGAGGGACTGTCCCTGATTTGGAGGGTCTGTCCCTGATTTAGAGGGACTGTCCCTGATTTGGAGGGACTGTCCCTGATTTGGAGGGACTGTGCCTGATTTGGAGGGACTGTCCCTGATTTGGAGGGACTGTCCCTGATTTGGAGGGACTGTGCCTGATTTGGAGGGACTGTGCCTGATTTGGAGGGACTGTCCCTGATTTGGAGGGACTGTGCCTGATTTGGAGGGACTGTCCCTGATTTGGAGGGACTGTCCCTGATTTGGAGGGACTGTGCCTGATTTGGAGGGACTGTCCCTGATTTGGAGGGACTGTCCCTGATTTGGAGGGACTGTGCCTGATTTGGAGGGACTGTCCCTGATTTGGAGGGACTGTCCCTGATTTGGAGGGACTGTGCCTGATTTGGAGGGACTGTCCCTGATTTGAAGCGACTGTCCCTGATTTGGAGGGACTGTCTCTGATTTGGAGGGACTGTCCCTGATTTGGAGGGTCTGTCCCTGATTTAGAGGGACTGTCCCTGATTTGGAGGGACTGTGCCTGATTTGGAGGGACTGTCCCTGATTTGGAGGGACTATGCCTGATTTGGAGGGACTGTCCCTGATTTGAAGCGACTGTCCCTGATTTGGAGGGACTGTCTCTGATTTGGAGGGACTGTCCCTGATTTGGAGGGTCTGTCCCTGATTTAGAGGGACTGTCCCTGATTTGGAGGGACTGTCCCTGATTTGGAGGGACTGTGCCTGATTTGGAGGGACTGTCCCTGATTTGGAGGGACTGTGCCTGATTTGGAGGGACTGTCCCTGATTTGGAGGGACTGTGCCTGATTTAGAGGGACTGTCCCTGATTTGGAGGGACTGTGCCTGATTTGGAGGGACTGTCCCTGATTTGGAGGGACTGTCCCTGATTTGGAGGGACTGTGCCTGATTTGGAGGGACTGTGCCTGATTTGGAGGGACTGTCCCTGATTTGGAGGGACTGTGCCTGATTTGGAGGGACTGTCCCTGATTTGGAGGGACTGTCCCTGATTTGGAGGGACTGTCCCTGATTTGGAGGGACTGTCCCTGATTTGGAGGGACTGTGCCTGATTTGGAGGGACTGTCCCTGATTTGGAGGGACTGTGCCTGATTTGGAGGGACTGTCCCTGATTTGAAGCGACTGTCCCTGATTTGGAGGGACTGTCTCTGATTTGGAGGGACTGTCCCTGATTTGGAGGGTCTGTCCCTGATTTAGAGGGACTGTCCCTGATTTGGAGGGACTGTCCCTGATTTGGAGGGACTGTCCCTGATTTGGAGGGACTGTCCCTGATTTGGAGGGACTGTGCCTGATTTGGAGGGACTGTCCCTGATTTGGAGGGACTGTCCCTGATTTGGAGGGACTGTGCCTGATTTGGAGGGACTGTGCCTGATTTGGAGGGACTGTCCCTGATTTGGAGGGACTGTGCCTGATTTGGAGGGACTGTCCCTGATTTGGAGGGACTGTGCCTGATTTGGAGGGACTGTCCCTGATTTGGAGGGACTGTCCCTGATTTGGAGGGACTGTGCCTGATTTGGAGGGACTGTCCCTGATTTGAAGCGACTGTCCCTGATTTGGAGGGACTGTCTCTGATTTGGAGGGACTGTCCCTGATTTGGAGGGTCTGTCCCTGATTTAGAGGGACTGTCCCTGATTTGGAGGGACTGTCCCTGATTTGGAGGGACTGTGCCTGATTTGGAGGGACTGTCCCTGATTTGGAGGGTCTGTCCCTGATTTAGAGGGACTGTCCCTGATTTGGAGGGACTGTCCCTGATTTGGAGGGACTGTCCCTGATTTGGAGGGTCTGTCCCTGATTTAGAGGGACTGTCCCTGATTTAGAGGGACTGTCCCTGATTTGGAGGGACTGTCCCTGATTTGGAGGGACTGTGCCTGATTTCGAGGGACTGTCCCTGATTTGGAGGGTCTGTCCCTGATTTAGAGGGACTGTCCCTGATTTGGAGGGACTGTGCCTGATTTGGAGGGACTGTGCCTGATTTTGATGGACTGCCCCTGATTTGGAGCAATGTCCCTCTGTCCCTCATTCCTCCTCATTTGTCCCTCATTTTGGTCTGATCTATAAAGTTGTATATAAAATGCACTTTTTATCTTTCAAAAAGTGTTTCCCAGCGCTAAACCTTTCATCTGATTTCTAAATTGCTGCATTTGTAAATTTCAAAAGCCAAAATAAACTAATAGTAGTGGTAAAAAAAGCACTTGTGGGTTTAACCAATCTATTTTTTTTGTACAATTCTCCTTTAAGGGGGCGTGACGAGGGGTGTGTCCTAGGGCTGCATACTTTTGCTGATAGGTGTCCCTCATTCCCATTTCAAAAAGTTGGGAGGTATGTGAATGATCACTAACATATCACTGACTTAAGAGAATCAACTTGTAATGGGAATCATTTTGTTTCACATCTGTTGCCAGCAGGGGGCGCTGTACTTCTCATCACACATGGTATACCCCGATTGTACAATCCCAGCTACCTATCCAATATACAATCTGATTGTACAATTTCATTAAAGCTGTCTCTACAATACACAATATAAATGTACAATATCCTTAAAGCTGGACATACACTAGACAATCTGATTGTACAATCTCCCTAAAGCTGGCCATACATTATACAATCCGATTGTACAATCTCCCTAAAGCTGGCCATACACTATACAAGCTTTAATGGTCAGATCAAATTGTTTACTTTCCTGCGACTGGTGCAGACCGATGAGAATGATTTCGAGATCTATCATAGGGGAGGTGTTCTGTAGTTCACTGATTTCAACCACAAACACTTACTCTTCACCTTTTCTCCATTACATAGGGGAGGTGTTCTGTAGTTCAATGATTTGCACAACAAACACTTCCTCCTCGTCTCCATTACGGGTGTTCTGTAGCTCACTGATTTGGACCGCAGGAGCTTCCTCTCCATCTCATCAATAATAAACAAGGGAGGTGTTTTGTAGTTATTTATTTAGACCACAAATATGTCCTCTTCACCTTATCTCCATTACGTAAGGAAGGTGTTCTGTAGTTCACTGAATTAGACCACAAACTCCTACTTCTCACCTCATCTCCATTACACAGGAGAGGTGTTCTATAGTTTACTGATTTGGACAACAGTCAATTCCTATTCACCTCCTCTCCATTATATAGAGGTGGTGTTTTGTAGTTCATTTTTTGGACCGCAAACACTTCCTCCTCCCTCATCTCTGTGACAAAGGGGAGGTGTTCTGTAGTTCACTGATTTGTACAACAAGCACTTCCTCCTCCTCTCCATTACATAAGTGAGGTGTTCTGTAGTTCACTGATTTGTACCACAGAAAATTCCTCCACATCTCATCCCCAATACATAAGGGAGGAGTTTTGTAGTTTTTTTGATTTGGATCACAAATACTTCCCCCTCACCTTATCTCCATTATGTAAGGAAGGTGTTCTGTAGTTCACTGAATTAGACCACAAACACCTCCTCCTCATCTCCATTACATCAGAGAGGTGTTCTGTAGTTCACTGATTTGGACAACAGACACTTCCTCTTCATCTCCTCTCCATTATATAGGGGAGGTGTTTTATAGTTCATTTGGGATCACAAACACTTCCTCCTCCCCCCATCTCCATGACATAGGGAAAGTGTTCTGTAGTTCACAGATTTGGACCACAAGCACTTCCTCCTTGTCTCCATTACATACGGGAGGTGTTCTGCAGCTCACTGATTTGTATCACAGACACTTCCTCCCAACTTCATCTCCATTACATACGGGAGGTGTTCTGTAGTTCACTGATTTGTGCCACAGACACTTCCTCCCAACCTCATCTCCATTACATAAGGGAGGTGTTCTGTAGTTCACTGTTTTGTACCACAGACACTTCCTCCCAACCTCATCTCCATTACATAAGGGAGGTGTTCTGTAGTTCACTGATTTGTACCACAGACACTTCCCCCCAACCTCATCTCCATTACATAAGGGAGGTGTTCTGTAGTTCACTGATTTGTACCACAGACACTTCCTCCCAACCTCATCTCCATTACATAAGGGAGGTGTTCTGTAGTTCACTGATTTGTACCACAGACACTTCCTCCCATCTTCATCTCCATTACATAAGGGAGGTGTTCTGTAGTTCACTGATTTGTACCACAGACACTTCCTCCCAACCTCATCTCCATTACATAAGGGAGGTGTTCTGTAGTTCACTGATTTGTACCACAGACACTTCCTCCCAACCTCATCTCCATTACATAAGGGAGGTGTTCTGTAGTTCACTGATTTGTACCACAGACACTTCCTCCCATCTTCATCTCCATTACATAAGGGAGGTGTTCTGTAGTTCACTGATTTGTACCACAGACACTTCCTCCCAACCTCATCTCCATTACATAAGGGAGGTGTTCTCATTAACTCCTAATGGCACCCCCACATAGTGGATTGGGTGGGTTATCTGTAGTTTAATCGGATTGTTAGGTTATATATATGTTCTATATTATATATATACTGTATGTTGTATATGTTATCTGATATAGAGTTGATATCTGAGCCTATATCTGACATATAACAGGTTTTATTGATCCTTCTTGTAGTCCTGATGAAGGGGGACTTCCTCCTCGAAACGTGTTGGTCATTTTTTTAAAACAGAGAGAAATAACAGATTATCCTGGACACAGACAGACAGTCTCGTTTTTACTTCTCTTCATCAAGGTCTGCCTGGTCACAGCTCTCGTTCTCCTCGATCGGAGAAGGTGGAATGACATCTGGGTGGGATGTCCATATCCTGTCACCTTCCACTTCTAGAAGATATTCTTGGACTGTTCCTGGCCGCTTCCTGGATCCTTCCTGATCCTCTTTAATGTAAGTGGAAGTTTATATAGCTGCGTTTTTCATGTCCACCAGCAAAGTCTATTGAAGTAGTCTAAACGTCTGATGTCACACGTGTATTGGACAAGGTCACCATGACCCGCGCATGAACTGGGAGCACTGCTTCCCGTGATGAAGAAACAAACATATTCTCTCCTCCCTACATCCCTCGTCTGATGAGTGGTCTGAGATGTAGAAGTAGAGGAATGTGTAGTAGGTTGTACTGTATATATTGTCTTTGTTTATTCTTATGGTCAGAACTAAACAGATTGTCATCCTTTGTGTCAGCAGGGAGAGTGTTACAGTACCGCCAGGATCTGTGATTATACATCCAGGGGCATGGCCGGCCCTATCCTCCCGCACCATGCCTTGCATACATGTGTGGCAGATTGTGGCCTATTGACAATGGTGGCGTGCGCCCCTTAGCATGCATTGGCGCACTTCCCTTAGTGTTCATGTGTCCCTGAGACTTAGTGTCCTCAGAGACTTCGGAGTCTATTTAAGCTCCTTCCCCTATTGTTGCTGATGCTGTGACTTCTTGCCAGCTACCATGTGCCTGAGATTCTGTTGTCCCTTCTCTGCCTGTTGCTGACCTGGATTGCCTGATTCTGCCCAGATGCTGACTCTGCCTGTTCATGTAACTTTCTTGCCTGCTTCAACCTTTGCCTAGATATTCACTACTTTTTTGCCTGCCACCTGCCTCCACCTCTGCCTAGATACCAACTACTCTTTTGCCTGCCGCCTGCCTTGACCTCTACCTGGATATCGATTACCCCTTTGTCTGCTGCCTGCCTCCACCCCTGCCTGGATATCAACTAATCATTTGTCTGCTGCCTGCCTTCACCCCTGCCTGGATGTCAACTACTCATTTGTCTGCTGCCTGCCTCCACCCCTGCCTGGATGTCAACTACTCATTTGTCTGCTGCCTGCCTCCACCCCTGCCTGGATGTCAACTACTCATTTGTCTGCTGCCTGCCTCCACCCCTGCCTGGATGTCAACTACTCATTTGTCTGCTGCCTGCCTCCACCCCTGCCTGGATGTCAACTACTCATTTGTCTGCTGCCTGCCTCCACCCCTGTCTGGATGTAAACCATTCATTTGTCTGCTGCCTGCCTCCACCCCTGTCTGGATGTCAACTACTCATTTGTCTGCTGCCTGCCTTCACCCCTGTCTTAATGTCAACTACTCATTTGTCTGCTGCCTGCCTCCACCCCTGCCTGGATGTCAACTACTCATTTGTCTGCTGCCTGCCTTCACCCCTGCCTGGATGTCAACTACTCATTTGTCTGCACCCTGCCTCCACCCCTGCCTGGATGTCAACTACTCATTTGTCTGCTGCCTGCCTTCACCCCTGCCTGGATGTAAACCATTCATTTGTCTGCTGCCTGCCTCCACCCCTGTCTGGATGTCAACTACTCATTTGTCTGCTGCCTGCCTTCACCCCTGTCTTAATGTCAACTACTCATTTGTCTGCTGCTTGCCTCCACCCCTGCCTGCATGTCAACTACTCATTTGTCTGCTGCCTGCCTTCACCCCTGCCTGGATGTCAACTACTCATTTGTCTGCTGCCTGCCTTCACCCCTGTCTTAATGTCAACTACTCATTTGTCTGCTGCCTGCCTCCACCCCTGCCTGCATGTCAACTACTCATTTGTCTGCTGCCTGCCTTCACCCCTGCCTGGATGTCAACTACTCATTTGTCTGCTGCCTGCCTTCACCCCTGTCTTAATGTCAACTACTCATTTGTCTGCTGCCTGCCTCCACCCCTGCCTGCATGTCAACTACTCATTTGTCTGCACCCTGCCTCCACCCCTGCCTGGATGTCAACTACTCATTTGTCTGCTGCCTGCCTCCACCCCTGTCTGGATGTAAACCATTCATTTGTCTGCTGCCTGCCTCCACCCCTGTCTGGATGTCAACTACTCATTTGTCTGCTGCCTGCCTTCACCCCTGTCTTAATGTCAACTACTCATTTGTCTGCTGCCTGCCTCCACCCCTGCCTGCATGTCAACTACTCATTTGTCTGCTGCCTGCCTTCACCCCTGCCTGGATGTCAACCACTCATTTGTCTGCTGCCTGCCTCCACCCCTGTCTAGATGTAAACCATTAATTTGTCTGCTGCTTGCCTTCACCCCTGCCTGGATGTCAACTACTCATTTGTCTGCTGCCTGCCTCCACCCCTGTCTAGATGTAAACCATTAATTTGTCTGCTGCTTGCCTTCACCCCTGCCTGGATGTCAACTACTCATTTGTCTGCTGCCTGCTTTTACCCCTGCCTGGATGTCAACTACTCATTTGTCTGCTGCCTGCCTCCACCCCTGCCTGGATGTCAACTACTCATTTGTCTGCTGCCTGCCTCCACCCCTGCCTGGATGTCAACTACTCATTTGTCTGCTGCCTGCCTTTACCTCGGCGTTGATACTGACTCCTCTCCTGCCTGCCTCCTGCCTTGATCTCTTCCTTGATAACAACTACTATCTTGTCTGCCACTTGCCTCCACATCTGCTTGGATACTGACTGCTCTTTTATCTGCCACCTGCCTTGACCTCTGCCTGTATACCAACTACTCTCTTGCCTGCTGCCTGCTGCCTGCCTCCACCTCTGCCTGTATAGCAACTACTCTCTTGCCTGCTGCCTGCCTTGACCTCTGCCTGGATACTGACTACTCTCTTGCCCGCCTCCTGCCTTGATCTTTTCTTTGATAACGACTACTCTCTTGTCTGCCATTTGCCTTCACATTATTATTATACAGGATTTAGATAGCACCAACAGTTTACGCAGCGCTTTACAATATAAAAACATCTGCTTGGATACTGACTGCTCTCCAGATGTAGCCAGCAGACTGGAGTTGCCACCTTTTCTTCAAGTCAAACCCCAACACTTCAGCATCGCACAGCAATTATTTTTCATAGTATGCATAGATAAACTATGCATAGATGTTGCTATTAAATAAAATTTCTTATCATATGAAGTTAATCACAAGAGTCCTCATTTACATCAGCGTCCACAGAGTTCCCCCTTTACATCAGAGTCCACAGAGTTCCCCTTTACATCAGAGTCCACAGAGTTCCCCCCTTTACATCAGAGTCCACAGAGTTCCCCTTTACATCATAGTCCACAGAGTTCCCCCTTTACATCAGAGTTCACAGAGTCCCCCTTTACATCATAGTCCCCTTTTTCCCCCTTTAACTGTAAGGGGGGACTCTGCAGACTCTGATGTAAGGGAGAACTCTGGGGACTCTAACATAAGGGATGCTCTGGTGTACAAAGAGGACTCTGATGTAAGGGGGAACGCTGATGTAATAAGTACTCTGAGAACCCTGACTTACCTTAGCATACTCACTTAGAGGCAGGAGAGAGAAGGGGGGAGACTTATTCCATTCTGAATAATGTGTCCAGGTCTCAGACAGTCTGAAACCCGGACGCATGATTCCAAACCTGAACTGTCCGGGTGAATCCCGAACAGGTGGCAACCCTACAGCAGACGCAAATTTTCGCATGTAGAAAAATGCACAAAGCTCTACGCCCAGAAAGGTGCACTATGAATTTCACATGAAAAAAACGTGTCTTCACGCAATGCCTAGATGTGAGAGCAGACTTATGGGGCGGTGACGCTGCGCTACGTAGCCCAGTAAAAAATGTAGGGCATGTCACAGTCAGCAGGCGATTCAGCCTGCCAATGCACCCCATAGAAATGAATAGGACAAGGTTGTGGTGCAGTGAAGAGGGATTTCAGACCAGTATGCAGGAGGTGGCACATAACCTTTAGGCTGCAGACCAGACTGACAAAGTGATCCACCACGGATCACCAGTCAGTAGCTATGCCCATGTGAAAGGGACCTAAATTAATTACTTATTAAAAATATTTTTGCTCCTTTGATAAATCTTGGCACTCCTGCAACCTCTTTGCAACCAAAGGTGGACCAAAGGTGGACCTACCTGTGTGATGTGTGTTAAAATGACCATTTATAGCCTCGGGAGCCTGCGTGACAATGCAAGAGCCCAGCTGGGAGGCAAGGACAGAGTGTTGTCACCTTGTGAGGAGAAGTGATCAAACACCACCAAAAGAAAGCTCTATTTGTGGGGCGGCACAGTGGTGTAGTGGATAGAATTTTCGCCTAGCAGTAAGAAGGGTCGCTGGTTTCGAATCCCCACCACACCACAACACTGTGTGTAAAGCAGTTGACCTGATTGGGCCCCACAGTTACCATAACCATGTCTCCATCCCTGTATAAACATTAAAAAGCAAAAAAGAGGGGTAGTGGGACTTTAAATGAGGCATGGGTAGGTCTTTAAAAAAGTCTAGGAAACCTTATATTAAATTATCTATCACCACCCCTTGAGGGGCTTATAAGCTGTATAGCCATAGAGAATTGCTAATCAAAAACATGCATAGACATCAATTCATGAGTAATATAATAATAATAATAATAATAATAATAATATAATGCATCATAATATACAATACATAAATCATGCACATTGAGGCATAATAAAAATAGTAGTCATGTTGATAGAAACGTTGTTTATAAACACTGTTTGAAAATAATTGATACAAGCAATCACAGTTCTAAAATGGGTATACAAAAAAGGTGAACAAGGTATTCCGAATAACAATGTTAGTAAGTGTAAATGGTATACGATAGAATTCATAGATGAACCAAACTTGAAATGGCAACCCTGAGTGTAGACTCTACGCGTTTCATGGCGTTTAAAGCCAATCATCAGGAGTGGGATGCATCAAGAGATGACTAGAAAAATAAATAAAACAAATCAATAAGTAGATCATTGGAGTCTCGATTAAAATCATGCTTACACAAGGTAAAGCAGGTATTTTTGAATATATAAATGCACATTACCTTTTGGCAACAACCCAATACATAACCCAACAGTCCAATTATGGAATGATGAAGGTGGCCCTGAGAGAGCTGTCTCCCCCGGGGTTGAGGCCAAGGACACACAAGGCTCACCCCCAAACCGAAGGTCTCCATGGGGGCTGGAGAATCGGAGAGGGGGTAGAGAGGAACAGCAGCCAGGGAGAGAGCCAGACAGCCAAAACACACTTCCAAAGCAGGAGGCATACATGTATGGGCCACAGATGAGGTTCTGCAATAAATGAAAGAAAAAAGAATAATGAGGAGGAGATGTGTGCAAGAGATGGGGATGAGTGTGTCAAAAAAAAAAAAAAAATAAAAAAAAAAAAATATATATAAAAATTATATAACAATGGTTGGGAATGAAGGAAAGTAAAATGTAAAACCAAGCTGGCACTGGAGTGTATGTCTGACACCTGCCCCAAAAATAACTGGGTGGTGAGAACCAACAAACAAAAAATATATATAAATAATGTATACTAGCATGTTGCCAATGTGTTGGTATTTAAATGAGGCATAAAAATAAATATAAATAATGCACACCTGTATAAAGAGAAATCAAGCATGATGTGAATAGGTGTGTGATAGTGAAGAGGGGAAGAGAAACAGCCTGATTACCTGAGGTGTGGATGAAGACCCATATATCCTCTCCTCCTGAGAAAAAGTGTGGAATGAGCTGCCGGCTCATCCCGACCTTTGTATCCTCAGCCTAAGGGCGTGTCCCAGCCAACATCATGCAATCACGTTTGGCCAAAGAAATGGACGGGGCAGACAACCAACTGAGGCACAGAGATCTCAGCAGCAGTTCATCCCCGCCCATCAAGCCTAAGTGGGATGGAGGGAGCATAAACGCAGGTCGGCGTCGGGAGGACACCGCACCTGCGGCATGCTGGGCATGACGCCGATGCGCCAAGATCCAGCCCCGCCCCCATCGCTGAAGAGATGGGTGGGGGGAGAAGGAGCTGGGCGCATCGCAACCCCGGGGGAAGAGAGATCAATCAGAACGGACCACCCACCCTGTGGGTGGGGCGTGCCAAACAGAGAATGGAAAAAACAAAAGGAAAAGATAAAGAATGGGCTGTATCTCTGAACTAACAGAGGGTAGAGACTAAATTGAAATAACCAGTGATCAAGAGAACGAGTAGGTTACTGAATGGACCAAATGAAGAGGAAATAACACAACACTACCTGCCTGGAGTTTGCATGTTCTCCCTGTGACTGCCTGGGTTTCCTCCGGATACTCCGGTTTCCTCCCACACGTCAAAGACATGCTGATAGGTTAATTGGATCCTGTCTAAATTGTCCCTAGTATGTATGAATGTGAGTTAGGGACCTTAGATTGTAAGCTCCTTGAGAGTAGGGACTGATGTGAATGTACAATGTATATGTAAAGTGCTGCGTAAATTGACGGCGCTATATAAGTAACTGAAATAAAAAATTTGTAGGAAAATAAGGACAAACATTTTATTTAGGTACAGCGTTGCACGACCGCGCAATTGTCAGTTAAAGTAACGCAGTGCCGTCTCGCAAAAAATGGCCTGGTCATGAAGGGAGGTAAATCTTCTGTAGCTGAATTGGTTAAAAGACAGCAACTACAGTATTTGTAGCTGCTAATTTTAATTGTTTTCTTTTTTTTGGGGTGGGCTAAAGAACCACTTTAAGAATGGTTATAACCATACAGGTTGTGGTGAGGGGACAAAACAGAACCAAATGGACAATATAGAAAATAGACATCCAGCATTCCATCGCTAACCCTGGACTCCAGTATCCTTATAAAGACGTGAAAAACAAAGATGAAATCCATCTACACCTAAAATAATTTACCTAGTAAGGATTTGTATTCTCCGCACCCACTTTTGTGATCCAGGCACCCCTACCAGACAGCACAGCCAGGCGACCGTACTTTTCTCTCCTTGGCCGGTTTGGTCACCAACTCCTTCAGATTGTGGCTGGACAATGACAGAGAAGCAGCATGCTGATCACATAATACATCTGTTCTCCCACCCTCTATGTACGGTATGTTCATACTGTAGACCAGTGATGGCGAACCTTGGCACTCCAGATGTTTTGGAACTACATTTCCCATGATGCTCAACTACACTGCAGAGTGCATGAGCATCATGGGAAATGTAGTTCCAAAACATCTGGGGTGCCAAGGTTCACCATCACTGCTGTAGACCGATAGCATTGTACAAAGCTCCATCTGGCTCACAGTGCTAATCCTCCCTATCCCGGGGGTGATAAGTAAACTGGTAAGTTGCAATATATTAAATCAGGATTTCTCATCCAGGGTTCTATTGAACTCAGTGGTTCCTCAAGAGTTTGCTAGGGGTTCTTTGAGCAATGAGCAATTCCTGCCTCTAAGATAAGTTCCCACTGATATCATTGATCTTTTTATAGAAAAGGAAGACCCCCACTACACAAACATCCAAAATTGATATAAAAGGATTGAATGAATTTGAAAATATTCTATCAAAAAAGGGCGGACTTTGTAGGCATGTCATGAGGCGATAGGTTAGTAAAATATAATCTTTATTACAAAATAGATTAAAAGACATATAACAAACAACAACACCCTATAGTTTGATAAGGTCAACAGATACCCAATAGAATAGACATGGAGGTATGGAACCTTATATGTAACAGTGTCCGTAACAACTGCACAAAGGACAGTGCGTATATGAATCAAGAGGTTAGCTCCATGGACTCCTCCATGCATTCTTGTCAACGCGTTTCACAATTTGATAGCTTCCTCAGGACTTACTGGGTAGGTGCTGATGGGCCTTGCATCCGGATATAGAGTCACATCACATAAAAGAGATTAGAAATGAGGATCAATCCTTCTTCAAATATAAAGGCGTATGAATTTCATATGTAACAAGTGGGTAGAGGAGGGGAAGAAATCTCACCTCCACTGTAGCCAAGGGCATTATTTAAAATGAAGATCAGTCATAACATTGAGTTGGAAGAGAGGAAGGCCAAACGGAAACAGCCAATGAGATTCAATTATTGGTATCCAAATGAATGTAATCACCCCTAAAAAGGACAAAAACTGCCTGTTCCACACACCCGTAATCGTCAGCAAAGCGCATAAAGCCTTATATCAGTATGCTGGGTGTTCCTCATTTGAGGGCTTATTAGTAGAGCCAGAACTCCAAAAGCCCTTAGTAGGGTAGGAGGCACCTCTTCCTAAAGGATTGATGGTGCGGCTGTCTACGCCATTGTTCTTTTTAGCTATCTGTAAGGGGATATTCTTCCCAGTGACCACAAGTATGAGGAGCATTCTTCCCACCGACCATCACACTAATGTATCATGTGTTGTAGATAAAGCAATTATTAGTAGGGGTTCCCTGAGACCGCAAAGTTATTTCAAGGGTTCCTCTGTGTTGAAAAGGTTGAGAAAGGCTGCATTAAGTTGTATTTCTAGGCATAACCTTTGCTTTAGCTTGAATTAAATAAGGATTCCATGTCAAGTTTTTTTTATTGCTGCCTGTGTCCCTGCTGGGGTGATTCATCCTTCTATTTGTACTGGTGACCAGTTCCACCAAAAAAGAAAAGGTGGGGAAATCCCACATTTTAGAATTGTCCCAAGAAAAAAGAGGTTAAAGGAAATCTTGCAAGGGGCACAATTGTTCCAGGGACAATTCTCTAAATGGATTTAATCCTTCCCAGCTCTATCCAAAATGAAAAAAAAGCTGGCTACATATTTTTATATTTTTGTTTTTAGGTTTCGGTATGCTTTAAAGCTGAACTCTAGGTTGGTCTAACTTGAACCAATGTAAGCATATATATTTCATACCTGAGAAGCTTCTGGGGAACCTGACAATCACTGTAGTAGTCGGCACTGCTATAGTGAATACTGTGATCTTCCATGCCTTGTGTTGAGCAGCTTCCTGTGCAAGAGGGGTTTCGCAGTTAGCTAGTGGTTGGCACCAAAAGCACAAGTCTTTGTTCCTGCTCCTGTCCTTGCTAGAGCATTGGCCTTTCCTGTTGAGGCAATACCCTCTGCCATATTGTGCCCAAAGGCCTCCACTCAATATTCCTGGCAAAAAACAGTCAAACCACATTGACATACTATCCGGGGTGTCTTGACAATACATCGTCAATCACATTTAGTGTTCTTTCCGCTGTAGTCACATGTGAAAGCATCATACAGCACATTCAGTAAGCCATCTTCCCTTACACAGGCTCTCTCTACCTGGGGTCCTTAGTCCTCACTGGGATGGGATCTCTGCAGTCACCTCCTCCATGGGTACACCTCTCCTGAGACCCTCCAGGGGGACAGCCTCAGTCCAGGGAACGCTTAGCCTGGCCTAAAAGGCCTTTTGCATCTTATCCCCCAAATCCATAAGGGTCAGGAAGACTACAGCCGACTCTTCTGGGTGCAAGTCGACCTCTCCCTGGTCTCCAGCCCTGTAAACTGCTGTCATTCGCAGAATGCCCTGTATTTTTTTTTTAATGAACGCAAGGTGTTCTCTGATAGGTCACGGCAGAGATGCAGGGTGGTGGCATCACAATCTCCACCTCATCCAATCAGAGAACCTTGTATTCAGTGTATGCAGTGGGACAGCTGCTTGGCACAGAACTCAAAAGATTGCGGCAATCACTGTAGCAGCTTCTCCAAAGGTCTACCCAGTATGAAACCTGCATACTTGGTCCAAGCTGGAACTATGTAAATATCTGCAATTAAGATCATACCTACAATTCAGCTTTAAGGGTCTTTTTCTAATTGCACACAACTAGTAGACCCTGTATAGGAAACTTACTAGGGACATTAGGCCAGATGACAGGTTCCGGTCCACTGATGGGTTTACCAAGGGTCACTCCATACTTAAAGCGGAAGTAAACCCATCCATAAAACAGTTTAATTTCTGGCACGTGCCGGAAATGTAACACTCCCATTGGTTGTGCTCTCAACCAAACTGTCAAACCATCCAATGGCTGGTGTCATCATGACCACATGTGCAGCATCATGGCAGTTATAGATTGAACAGAGGCAGAGATGGCAGCTTCCTTGGCTGAAAACGATAGGGGGGTTTGCTTACACTTTAAGTCATAAGGGTAAGGAAGGTTCTTGTAAAGTTAGGCCCATCACGGGACCAATTTAAGGACAGTTTAGACTACTGTTTCTCAACAAGGGTTCCTCCCAAGGTTGTTAAGGGTTTCCTGAACAGAGAAATGGTGGATTGATCTCCCACCTACATTGACCACCATTGTAATTTTCCATCGAGCACCAGTGTCAGGAGATCACTTCTACACTGACCACAAATTTATGAAGTTATTTATTTCTAGATAATCATTGAAAACATTTTTTTAGAGATTGGTAACGTAATGATTTGCCCTGGTGTTGAATAGGCTGGGTACTCCACTTTTGTTTAAACTTTTTCAACTTGCTGACCAAACTAATGTGCCATGGGCTGTAGGTTGGCTGACAAGGTCAACCAAGGAGTAAGTTCCTCAGAAAAAGTGTTTGGCCAACTTAAGAATGACCACTGCTGTAAGGAGGGAGCTCTTTCCATTGATCAGCAATGTAGGCAGCATTTTTCCTACCGATCTCCGACAATTTGGTTTTAGCAAGGGTTCCCGAAAAACCTGAAAATTTCAAGGTTTCCTCAGAGGTAAAAAGGTTGAGAATCGTCAGTTTAAACAAGAAAGCATCATAGAAAGATTGTAAACATGATAAAGTCTCAAAGAAAAATGTCCCAGGTGTTCCAAATTATTATTTTATTTTTAGGTATACACATGTGGGTACACTGGGGAGCTTAGCCAGCCCTTGGTTATGAATACTTTGAACTGTACTAGAGAACTGGAAACAGTACGAATGCA
The DNA here is from genome assembly GCA_037952925.1 of Lithobates clamitans. Taxonomy (NCBI): domain Eukaryota; kingdom Metazoa; phylum Chordata; class Amphibia; order Anura; family Ranidae; genus Lithobates; species Lithobates clamitans. The sequence continues at coordinate 4,245,698 of JBBGZY010000480.1, read as the reverse complement.
AATTCCTCATGAAGTGAACAAAAGAAGAAAAATAAAATAGTGTAGCTGTTTCTCAACACTCGAGTAATCTGTCAGCCACACAAAGCGGGGATATTGCCTAGAAATACAATAATACTGTGCTTGGCATGAATAACACATACTTTGAATAGTTCTACATGTCACACTGGAAAAAAGGACAACTTGAAAAAAGTCACATGCTTTTTTAATTTATCATGACCATGCGCTTTTGTACCCTGCCATGATGAATACATACTTGTGGCCTGAAAGCCACACATTTGCCATTTGGCAGACTGGGCAAAACTACTGCCATAGAAGCCTATGAGTGGTCTATGAGGACTGGTATTGAGGAAGACCCTAATGTCTAGGCCTTACTTGGGTCAGGTTAATATGTCATGGCCCTGTGTTACTCTCTTCCTATACCAGTAGACTGGGTAGCCTTAGTGTTGACGTTAAAGATCAGATGTCATAAAACACTAATGCTCTGGACAGAGGCGGAAAGAGATAGTTTTCCACCCACAAGCCTAATATCTCTCCTGAGGACCTAGGGTTGGGTTCCCTAGAGGCATCGAGTGCCACCGCCCACTTTCTGTGTGGAGACAGGAAAATTCTCCACATGCCAAACTGGAAGGCTGTGTTTACCATAAACTTTGGCTACTTGTAACCTTACCAAATGTAAGTGCTTTTTAATTTTTGTCAAATCATCACACCTCCAAAAATACTGCATATTTAGTACACTATAAGGGCTCTCCCATTTCTATTGTTTTCTCTTTTTTCTGGTGAACATCGCAAAGTTTATTTTCCAGCCACACCTCCTATGAAGGATTACCACCCTACAAAAAGCACTGTTCTGATAGCGTTTTGGCTCTACATGTATGGGTCAAGCCAGCAATAGGATATGTGGCTGGCCAGGTGCTACCCCTGGTAGCCACCTATCTCTTCATGATATGTGAAATAGAAAAGTTGCATAAATATTATTCTGTAACCTGTTGTACCATCACCCAACAGATACTTAGATAGATGGGAATGGTATTTAGCAGATGCGAAGGGGTGTAACCTCACAAACTGGGTCCCAAGTTTAGCAAGTTGGTTGTAACCGACTTACGAGCTTGGCAATGGATTCCCACTTCCCATGAGTGCAGGAAATTATGGATCCACCCTGGGGTGCTTTACCATGCTGCCCTGCCCTCATGGGTGTCCGCAGAACTTTTTTCAGGAGGGACATCATTTTAAGGTCACCCATGCTTTGACCCTTTTCAACAATGTCATTATCACATTATCACGGGTCGGAGACTGCAGACATAGTACAGGAGATGGTCAGAGACTGCAGACATGGCCCAAGAGACTGTCAGACTGCAGACATGGCTCAAGAGACTGTCAGAAACTGCATACATGGCTCAAGAGACTATAAGAGACTGCGGACATGGCACAAGAGACTCTAAGAGACTGCATACACATGGGGGGTGACAGAGAGAGATAGGGGGGTGACAGAGAAAAAGGGGGTGACAGAGAGAGGGGCTGACAGAAAGAAACAGCGGGGGGTGACAGAGAGAGACAGGGGCGACAGGGAGAGACAGAAGAGGGTGACAGAAAGAGAGGAGTGTGACAGAGAGAGACAGAGGGGGGTGACACAGAGAGAGGGGGGTGAAAAAGACAAAGGGGTGACAGAGACAGAGGGGGTGACAGAGAGGGGTGATGGGGGGTCAGAGAGAGGGACCCCCTAGCCCTGTCTGCAGTCCCTCAAGTGCCCCTATGTTCCAGTGGTGTGTGTAATGCTCAGCACGGTACCTTGCATGCCAGTAGGAAGTCCATGATGGCCAGCAGCTGGCAAGACCCGTTTTCATTCTGGGTGAGGACAGGAGGTGCTCTGTTCCTTCCATCGGATCTATGATGTGACATGGAGCGGTCCCTGGCTGCTTGCATTTCCTGCCTGTCCTTGTTCTCGGAACCCCCGGTCAGTCTGTCCTCCAGGTCTGGGAGCAGTGAGGAAGTTTAAGGAATCCAGGGGTTCCAGGCTCTGGGAGGCGCCGTGGACGTTGTGCCCGCTGTTCCTTGCGTCTTGCTGCTCTCCTTTCCCAGCCTTCCGTCTCCTGGGCCAAGCAGGGCTGGCCGCCGGCACTAGGATAAAGACCGAGTGGGGATCTCCTGATCCGATTGCTGATTCCGGGGGGGGGGGCACTTGCCCCCCCTTGCCCCTACCTGCGGACGCCCATGCCTGCACTCACTGTATATGTTAGTGATGCCCTATGCCTCATTGGGAAGAGGTGTATACATTTTGGAGGAGTGCTGGACATCACAGTGGATGGGAATCTGTAGTCTAAATTGACTATTTTGGTGTCTCTTCTCTGTCAACTGGGGTATCACCAGGAATCCCTGGAGCATTAAAATGTAAAAATCACATAAAAGTTATTATACTATAACAATAACTCTGAATATGTATTCATCAAAAATTACACTGTCTGTTCCCTTTAACAGCTCAACAATGGGAGAGCATTGTCGTTAATCCGACCCATAAGCCTCTGCTGCAGCTCCACTGTTGGTAATTGAAGAAGGTATCAGAATAAAGTACAGTTGAAGCCTTGCAAGTTCATGATACCATTGGTGGAGGTTAGAAGTAAAACAACATTGATTCCAGTAGACAAAGACTTTGCCTCCAGGGGGGTGATTAGTAATTAGTCTTTTGTAGACATTTTGCCTTTATTGTCAGTTTGTCAGCCCAAATAAACAGATCTGCAGACAGGGGCTCTAAAAGGCATGAGAAACATATGTGTAATCCCCAGATTAGGTCTACTCCCATTGGCGGGATTGTGATTGACAGGAAGATTGTGTTAGGAGGGAGGAATCTCCGAGTCTTGAAGATGTGACCAGATTTTCCCCTCCACTCCCAGCTGTTGTTGAGCTAAAGAACCAGATGTGTTTTATACTTTAGACAAATTGGAAGACAAAAGTCAGACATTCAAAAGGGAATGTATATGCGTTTCTGTTTGTTTAGATCAAAATGTAAAATAGATTATCTTTATGTACAGTACTGCCCCGTACACACGGTCGGACATTGATCGGACATTCCGACAACAAAATCCTAGGATTTTTTCCGACGGATGTTGGCTCAAACTTGTCTTCCATACACATGGTCACACAAAGTTGTCGGAAAATCCGATCATTCTGAATGCGGTGACGTAAAACACGTACATCGGAACTATAAACAGGGCAGTGGCTAATAGCTTTCACCTCTTTATTTATTCTGAGCATGCGTGGCACTTTGTCCGTCGGATTTGTGTACACACGATCGGAATTTCCGACAACGGATTTTGTTGTCGGAAAATTTTATAGCCTGCTCTCAAACTTTGTGTGTCGGAAAATCCTATGGAAAATGTGTGATGGAGCCCACACACGGTCGGAATTTCCAACAACAAGGTCCTATCACACATTTTCCGTCGGAAAATCCGACCGTGTGTACGGGGCATACCTGTTGTGTCTCAATATGGCTTAAAGCCCCACTGAGCTTCTAGTTCACTTCAAGGTACCCTAAAAAAAAAAAAAGCTGCTCAAAGTCCTAAGCAGCTCATAGATTATGAAAGCCGTGGTGGAAGGAAAGAAAAGTACTCCATTCCCTCATGAACACATTTAGTGTTGGTGGGGGGAATCCCTTCTGCAGCACTATTGTGGAGCCTTCCCCACCGGCAGAACACAATGATCACTGCCGGCGGCTATAGCCATCGACAGTATTCCGCAGGCAAAAGATCCAACAGGCTAGTTGTACTGGATCAATGGATTGACTTAATTGCAACCAGCCTGCCCATAGATGGATCAAACTTTGGCCAGTTCCTGCTGAATTTCGATCTGTCTATGGCAGGCTTAACAGCCACAGTCTTTGCAGAAAAGCCTGTTCTCTGCTGCCATGCTGCAGAGAAGTGCCCTTATGAAAGCAGTGGTCTCTCTACAGAAGTCTGCCATGTCCCCTGCCAATCAGCAAAGCTCATGTTACCTAATAATTGAAAAGATCTGGCTTTAATTTAGGAGGGAGTATGTCACACCTCTGGAAATAGACCACTGCTTAAACAATGAGTAAGAGTCCTTCTTTGCAGCATGCTGCCAGGGGACATGCTTTTCTGCTCAAACTGTAACTGAGTTATGAGGAAAAAAGTGTATCTATCCATCCAATGAACTGTATCTATGGTATTTGTTCACTTTATCCAAAATGAAAAGAAAGTTGTGCATTTAGATACGCTTTGAGAGTTCAAGTTAGGGGGAGGATTGGGTTAAGGTTTGGTTGAGAATTGGGGACGTAGTATGTTAAGAGGTTAATTCAATGTCAGATTTTGGGTTAGGGTTCAGTAGCAAGACATTGTGCAGTTTATTTTGAAATCTGCGTCTGATATGTATTGTATCTCCATAACATTTTTGATTTGATCAACTCCTATGTTTGTTACTGCTTTTCGAGTTACTAATATAGACTAAGTTAAATGTGAAAAGACTTATGCGGCGTACACACGATCGGACTTTCTGACGGGAAATGTTGGATGTGAACTTGTTGGCTGAAAGTCAGACCGTGTGTACGCTCCATCGAACATTTGTTGGCGGACTTTCCGCCAACAAATGTTGGCTAGCAGGTTCTCAAATTTTCCGCCAACAAAACTTTGTTTTCGGACTTTCCGATTGTGTGTACATGAGTTCGTCGCACAAAAGTTCACGCATGCTCGGAATTAAGTATGAGCCGGAAGCGCTCGGTCTTGTAAAACTAGCGTTCATAATGGAGATATCACATGAACTTGGAACTTCCTTTTTATCAGCTCGTCGTACGTCTTGTATGTCACCACGTTCGTAATTGTTGGCCAACATTTGTGTGACCGTGTGTATGCAAGACAAGTTGGAGCCAACAACCTTCGAACAAAAATCCACGGTTTTGTTGTCGGAAAGTCCGATCGTTTGTACGGAGCATAAGGGTTAGGGCATAGATAAGTGTTGTATTTCAGGGTTACTTTCAGGGTTAATGTAACCCCTGTAAAATTGATGGCCCTTAATTGGTTGCAAAGTGTGCCTGTAAGGGCTCATTCATAGCCGGGCCGCTTTATACTGCATCTGCTTCCACCTCTAAGTTTTCATAGCTGCCCCAAGATCCTGACAGAAGGAGAGTGGTGTCACCCTTGCCAATGTGCTGTGAATAGAAGATGAGGGTAAGGTAAGTATAAAATCTAACTTTCTTTTTTAAGGCTCATTCAGACGGGCGCTGAGACCTATCCTCCATGCTGAGCTCCTTTTTTACTGCATCTGCTTCCACCTCGGAGTTGTCATAGCTGCCTCAGGATCTTGATGGAAGGAGAGTGGCATCACCCTTGCCATTGTGCTGTGGATGGAAGACAAGGGTAAGGTAAGTATAAAAACTCTCTTCTTAAGGACTTATTCAGACAGGTGCTAAGACCCCTTCTTTGTGCTGAGCTGCTTTCACCTGCATTCAGGCAGCCCATAGAAGTGGGGGCAGATACAGCGGCTGCATGGACACAGTTGAATGTCAAATTCTGACATGCAGGCAGGTGTGGGTGCAGGGATCCGAATGTACGTGTTAGATTTTAAGCTTACCTTATCCCCGTATTGCACCTACAGCACTATGGCAAGGGTGGCACCACATTCCTTCCACTGAGATCCTGAGGAATACAAAGCAACTCAAATATAGTGAGAATATACTCTTGCAAGTGGCTGGAGTATCATCTGATAAGATTTAGGCTGCTCAGCATTCCCCAGCTATCTCATCGGAAGAATAGTGGCATCATACCCAGCGATATGGAAGATGGGGGTAAGGTAATCAAACTTATTAATCTACTGGTACCACTTTGGAACTACTAAAGCAGTCTCCAAATGTTTTAAGCAAAGTGCCAATTTACTGTTCTTTAGGGGGGACAGACTGTGGCCAGTGGGTGTAAACCATGCCCCATCATTGGTTTTAATGGGAGGAATTGTGCCCCATTGATGGTATCAGTGGAAGGAATAGTGACCCATTGATGGTATTAGTGGAAGGAATTGTGCCTCATTGATGGTATAAGTGGAAGGAATAGTGCCCCATTGATGGTATCAGTGGAAGGAATAGTGCCCCAATGATGGCATCAGTGGAAGGAATAGTGACCCATTGATGGTATCAGTGGAAGGAATAGTGCCCCATTGATGGTATCAGTGGAAGGAATAGTGCCCCATTGATGGTATCAGTGGAAGGAATAGTGCCCCATTGATGGTATCAGTGGAAGGAATAGTGCCCCATTGATGGTATCAGTGGAAGGAATAGTGCCCCATTGATGGTATCAGTGGAAGGAATAGTGTCCCATTGATGGTATCGGTGGAAGGAATAGTGCCCCATTGATGGTATCAGTGGAAGGAATAGTGACCCATTGATGGTATCAGTAGAAGGAATAGTGCCCCATTGATGGTATAAGTGGAAGGAATAGTGCCCCATTGATGGTATCAGTGGAAGGAATAGTGCCCCATTGATGGTATCAGTGGAAGGAATAGTGCCCCATTGATGGTATCAGTGGAAGGAATAGTGCCCCATTGATGGTATCAGTGGAAGGAATAGTGCCCCATTGATGGTATCAGTGGAAGGAATAGTGACCCATTGATGGTATCAGGGGAAGGAATAGTGCCCCATTGATGGTATCAGTGGAAGGAATAGTGACCCATTGATGGTATCAGGGGAAGGAACAGTGTCCTATTGATGGTATCAGTGGGAGGAACAGTGCCCCATTGATGGAATCAGTGGGAGGAACCGTGCCCCATTGATGGTATCAGTGGGAGGATCAGTGCCCCTATCATGGCCTATCATTGGTGTCATGTAAAGGTATAGTGCCCCAAGGGCCAGATACAGGTAAGCAAAGGGCCACATCTGGCCTTTGGGGAGACCACTGTACTAAAGGACGGTGACAGGTGGAGGAGGCATGAATATTAGAAGTGAACCTTGCAATGAACTACAAGGTCCGATTTAGGTTTAGGGTGTATGGTTACATTTTCGGATCAGGGCCAACTGTGGGTTCAATTTAAAGCTACGTTAAAGTTAGTGGGTCAGGACTTATGGGAAAAGTTTATTTATTTAATTTTTTTACTTATGTAACAAAAAAAAAACAACATTTATTGGTTTAACATCACCCCCCATGTGTGAAAGATCATACTTGGTGGATATTATTGGGTCAGTGGTGATGGTCATGCTTGCCATACTATCCTCAAGTAAGTAGTACCTACATTGCTGTATAAGTTCTCTGAAGATTACAGATGCAACTCTTCCTCTGTTGAAGCCAACTCTACTTGTTTGGTCCAAGGCAGACACTGTGAAATTTGGCTTAGTTCTGTTTGGCATAGAAGATTTGGCACCAAAAATATGAGCCCATAAACTTTTACCATGAATAGCTTTGTCTGCATATGTTATACTATAACACCTGAGAAATTATTTTATCACACCCAAAAAAAGTAATAGCTGCTTACTGACCCTTAGAATTAATGTAAACTCAAATTGGATACTTAGTTTGCTTAAAGTGGTGTTCCGGCCGAAATGATACTTTTTAAATAAAAATACCCCTATAATACACAAGCTTAATGTATTCTAGTAAAGTTAGTCTGTAAACTAAGGTCTGTTTTGTTAGTTTATAGCAGTAGCTTGTTATTTTATAAACTTACAGCAGGCCGTGGCCATCTTAAGTCTGGGCATCTGAAGCCAGACTGTATTTCTTCCTGGATCTCATCCTTGCAGATCTCGCACATGCTCAGTGCAGCACAAGAAGTGTAATAGGTTTCAGGTCAGGTTTCCATAGCAAAGGCAGTTTCAGAGGAAGTTGCCGCCCCTTCCCAGAAGCCATTGCAAACAGGAAATGATGCGATGGGCCGCGGCCAGGGAGGAGGAAGTGAAAAATGAATACAGCAGATATACAGTAAGTGCTGAGAAAAAAAATTAAAAAATATCCAATTCGTTTACGGTGCACAGTTTAGTGAGGGATGCTGAAGAGTTCTAAAAGTGGGTGGAACTCCACTTTAAACATCGTTTTTCATACGATTGCCATGTTAATTTCAATAAAATGCTATTTTCTCCTTTCCTTGATCTTTTTTTGCATCTTCATGCTGCTGATTTCCTCTGGCATCTTTTAGCCACTACCTATCTACATGTAGTTGCTTCGGTTCCAGCTGTATATCGATGTTCTGGAACAGCTTTCTGTGGCTAATCAGTGTTGACATAGCAATTTGCAGTGTCCACCATGGGTACGTGTGACAAGGTGACAACACAGGAGCTAATTTCTAAGGCAGTTTGTTGGTGTGGTTAATGGGGAAATCACATGCTACTAACTTCATAATTACGTTCACCAAGTTTTGCATGATGGAATTGTTTTAATGGGTGAGTTAGCACTCCTAGTGGCTGGAGGCCAAACTGCTGCATAGGGCCCCACACCGGAGGAATAACCTGTCCTGGTACTGACTATGAAGTCTTTTTTGAGGGAAATAGTTACCAGTTTCAAAAAAGTTTCATTTCGGGCACGTGCTGGAAATGTAACACTCCCATTGGTTGTGCTCTCAACCAAACTGTCAAACCATACAATGGCTGGTGTCATAACTGATCACATGTGCAGCATCCTGGCAGTTGTAGATTAAACAGAGGCAAAGATGGCAGCTTCCTTGGCTGAAAACGATAGGGGGAGTTTACTTTTTAAAGCGATTTTAACGGCTTTAAAAAACAAACAAAAAAAACCCCATATTATACTTACCTGCTCTGTGCAATAGGGCCTGAACCTCTTCTTCACTCGTGACTGTGTGCATTCTCCCATGCCATTGACACACACAGTACAGCTTGATCCCATCCCCTGTTCTCTCCTCACTGGTTTTGACTGACAGCAGCAGGAGCCAATGTCTCAGAGAATCTAGTGAGACCAGGAGGAGGAGAGAAGATCTGCAGCAAACAGGCACAGTACTGGATCAAGAATGGACTCAGCTAAGTGTTTAAGTGGGGGGGGGCTCTGTGGGTACTGAAAGGTTTTTTTACTTAATGAAGAGAATGCATTAAAGTAAAAAAACTTTTACCTTTAGAACCACCTTAATCTTCAACTCAAAGGCATGGAGGGAAGCTACTGTATATTTCACAAGGCCTCACACTCATGGTCCAGGCCCAGTCCATAGGAGGTTTCTGTTATGCAGCCGTCCCTGACTTCGGGTCCCTGCCGCTTACCCAGACAGACAAACAGTTCCCAACCGATAGTAATGTAGCTCCTTACAGTCCCATTCTAAGGTCCCACTAGGGTTGCCACCTTTTCATAAAGCCAAACCCAAACACTTTAGTGGCACACACCAATTTATTTTAAGGGGGAACGCTGTGGACTCTGGTGTAAAGAAGAACTCTGATGTAAGGGGGTTTCTGCTCACAAAGCTCCCACTTACTTTGGAGTTCCCAGCATTTCCCCTTAAATCAGGGTTTCCAAACCCCCCCCCCCCCCACATCAGAGTCCCCCTCATCTCAGTGTACACACTCGTTTAGAGGCAGGAGAGGGAAGGGAAGAAGGGGGAGACTTCAGACATTGGTTGGCGAGCTCACTCACTCAAGGATGGACGCTCAAGCACTGACACCTTTCATCCATGATGTATCTGCCGGCTGTTGAGCTTCAATTTTCCATGTATCCCTTTCAGGGGACTGAAGAATACCGGGGATTGGAGTTTGAGTGGGCAGACAGAAGGGTAAGGGCAGGAGGAGCAGAAGGAGATCAAGTCCTCTCTCCTTGCCTGTCCATGTTTGGGGGTGGGCACACCTATGTACTTGGTGCTTGTGGTACTCAGTTACTTGGGGAACCACAGTCCATTCTCAATAATGTGTCTGGGTTTTAGGAGATCTGAAACTGACGCACAATTCCAAACCCTGGACGGGTGGCAACCCTAGGTCCCACCAAGGGGATGCTGAAATGTATCACTAGATTTCTCCATGTATGGTCCCACTCTGTCTAATGACCAATCTCAAACCTCCAACTAGCTCCACCCCTTCCCATTTAAATACCCCAGCTGCAGGATGCTCCACGGGCCAAAGGGCAGACAAACCACAGCAAGTTAACCCCTACATCACTAATCAGTAACTTTAAATGCAAGGCACAAATAGTACAGTTGGCACCTGCCTGCAAGTTGTCATCTCATAATAGGAAGTATGTGAACCTAGACCTTCACGGCAGAATCACCAGGGATTATTTTAATGAAAGCTGCAGATTTAGAATGAAAACAGCTATTAAAATCGCATTACCATGTTAAACCTTATGAGAGATTTTAGTGATTGGGTTTTAGTACACCTTAGCCTCCTTATAACCTATAATCCTACAAGGAGCACCCAAACCTTAAAGTAGAATTCCATTTCCATGATTTTTTTTCTAGTGGTTTCCCCTGCCCACTTCTGGGGAAAAAAGTCCTGGAACTCTGCTTTAAAGGAAACCAGTGTTGGCCTCTTCTATTAAGAAAAAAAAGAACCCTATAACATACAGTATACCAGTGATTCTCAACCAGGGTGCCGTGGAACCCTAGGGTTCCTCCAGAGGTTGCTAAGGGTTCCTTCAGCATTGGGCAGTTTCTGCCTCTCGGATAAGTTCCCACTGACACCATTGATCTTTTTAACTATCTGTAAGGAGGTAATTCTTCCCAATGACCACAAGTGTAAGGACCATTCTTCCCACTGACCATCACACTAATGTATCATGAGATTTCTAATTTTTAGCAGTGCTTCCCTGAGACTGGAGAACTATTTCACAGGTTCCTCTGTGTTGAAAAGGTTGAGAAAGGCTGCAGTATACAGTATAACCTCACTGCATGGAAGACACCTGTTCTCTAATATTCATATTACTTTGTGTACAATTCAGTTTTTCCTCTCAGCTGTAACCTGCATTATGCCAGCAAGAGAATGATTGATGACTGGACTGTAACATCTCCAGATTATTCTGGGGCCTTATTCTACATGTACTGGAAAGTTCTGGCCCCAGATGTCAAATTCCTATCAGGCTTTGCTCTGATAGGAAATTATATTCTGTTGATAGATAACACATCCCAGTTATTTATGGATACCTGTCAATAATAGAACATCAACCATTTTTGCAGAATAAGGAAAAATGTTTTTGAGAACGAACTTGGAGCTAATAACATTCTTCTGAGATTTTGGTGGAACATATTTGATGTCCTGTCCCACAGAGAGTGGATTTTATAAGTACAGGTGGCCTGTTAAAGGTTCAGTGGAGGTGGAATGTACTGAACTTGGTGTGAAAGGAGTATTTATAGGAGAATGCGTTATGAATGGATAAAGAACATGAGACTCAGCTGAATGGAACCAAAAAAAACTTCATTTCAGCATTGCAGAATGGCTGCTAGCATTGAATAAATAACCAAAACCTACACCATTGGCAACTGGTTGGTTCTGCTCCTAGCATCGGCTGGTCCATCAATATTCCGTAGCTCAGAGCAATTTAAAATTGTTTTATAAAATTTTATAATGGTAAAATGGTACAGCTTGAGGTCTTCCTTCTAGACACAATAGCCAAGCACATTAGGCAAAGATTCTGGTAACCCCAATGAATGGACAGGGTCTCTGCCATGCTGCTACCAGCCTATATTCCTTATCTTGTACCTGAATATCCACCTCCCCCTGGGGCTCAGCCAGGCACATGGTAGCAGTAGGCTTTCCCAAAATAGAGCAAGAGGGAACATCACCAAATTATGCATGGAAACGTGTTGACTAAAGTGTTTGATATAGGAGAAGTAATTGCACTGAAGATATTTGGATTTCCTCTTCTATTTAGTAAAGAAAATAAGAAAGACTTTTGGACTGGAATCACGTAATTTTGTACTGGTGGCCTATACTTGGGAACTGTAAGTAAAGTAGGCCCCTGGATCCTTCAGAAAATGGGCAGGAGATGTTGGTGCTTGACTATATGTTATAAAGATATGAGACTCTCTCCGGGATTGGGGGTTCACATTCGTGAAGATGGGCTTGTACTTATTAATGGTACCCGAGAAGCTAAATGTTGTGCTCATGTTCGCATGGCCCTGTCTACAAACATACATACTTTGTAGAGTCCCTTGGGAACCTGCACAAAGTCTATCTTGCAAAAGCTTAGCCAACAGCTGTAGTCAAGAGCTTTGTGTCCCATGTCTCACCAGTGGCCCATAACTCCGATGGGGTCATTGCCACGGGAGGCAAAAACGGCAAGCTCTTAACCAGAACTATTCAAAATTTGCATAAATAGATCCCTGGATCTAGAGAACTCCTGGTATGCTATACATGGCATTGGAGCAAGCGTGCAGTCAACACTGGGTGCTTGCTTTTAATATCTCCTGCCTGTTTAGTGCAGTAAAGCTGAAGGTTCACTTTAAAAAATAACAAAAAGTATGAAAAACAAGGGGATCTGAGTTGAGTCTCAAACATGGCGGATTGACTCACTCATATCAATTTAAGGCACGTGCCTTAAAGAGTAACTCCACTTTTGTGGGGAAGAAAATTAGCAAATAAAAAAATAGTATAGATTTATGTAAGAAAATGTTGCGCCAGCTCTTGAGAAAAAACGATATAGTGAAGCAGCCAACACAACAATCTGACTATTGTGAGTGTATAAGGAGCAATAAAGTGTGGCGCTAGTATGAAAAAAAAATAATAAAACAAAAGTGATATCTAAAAGGAGGGAACAAGGCCCTAAAAAGTGTAATAATTAGACCCGTGAAAGTCTCATGGAGTGTGAGGAGGGGTATCTCTTCAAAAACACCACAAAACAGATAAATAATACAAAATAAAAACAAGTGCATTAAACTTGAAAAAAGCAGCTATAATCCAATGTATCCGTTGTGATGGGAATAACCCACATTAGGAATATCTCAAAGCTAAATCACAATGGATATATAGTGAGAAACAAACATCAATGTGATGTGAATAAACCCAATATTAAATGTCCATCAAAACAATACCATGGCATAAGGCCATGGGTAAACTCAGGTAGTGAATATGTGCAATGTTAATGTCTGTCACTATGCAATGGGGTAATCACAAAATCGCAGTGACACCTTAGGTGCCCACAGTCCTCATATATGATGAAGGGAGACTGTTAGAAGTATCTCTGCATATAGGTGGATTCTTCTCTTGGCATGGTAGTATTATCTCAAACTAATAAGCATAAATTGCCCTTACCAGAAAAGGTGGACTTACAGGCCCTTGGCGGAGCAAAAGTCTTAGAGGACGAAACGCGTCGGGTTCTTGTGTTTTTACCCTCACCATCACCTACTGCGCTATTTCTTTTTTTTTTTTTTTCCTTTTTACTTTGAGCCGAATTTTTACTGCCCAGATTTTATATTTTCATACTTATTGGAGATAATCCGTTATAACTTTGATGCCAATAAACGCTACAACGTTTTAAATGGATTCACACTATGTGGAAGTTTTTCTTTCTTATTCACCTAACTATATGGATGGTCGCTGATGAGGTGGTTTCTGGCCGATGGTCGAAGCTGATTATAGAAGACATCCAGGTCCGGTTCAAATCTTCCAGGGACATACCATTCGGTGACATCGTCTGCTCTCTCAAACCCAGGTCCATCGATAGGATCCAGGTCTGGATAGCCCTATGGTTCGCTGTATTACACCGTTTGACGGTACAAGCTTTTCTGACTCACCACCAAGGTCCTGTAAGTCCACCTTTTCTGGTAAGGGCATTTTATGCTTATTAGTTTGAGATAATACTACCATGCCAAGAGAAGAATCCACCTACATGCAGAGATACTTCTAACAGTCTCCCTTCATCATATATGAGGACTGTGGGCACCTAGGGTGTCACTGCGATTTTGTGATTACCCCATTGCATAGTGACGGACATTAAAATTGCACATATTCACTACCTGAGTTTACCCATGGCCTTATGCCATGGTATTGTTTTGATGGACATTTAATATTGGGTTTATTCACATGACATTGATGTTTGTTTCTCACTATATATCCATTGTGATTTAGCTTTGAGATATTCTTAATGTGGGTTATTCCCATCACAACGGATGCATTGGATTATAGCTGCTTTTTTCAAGTTTAATGCACTTGTTTTTGTTTTGTATTATTTATCTGTTTTGTGGTGTTTTTGAAGAGATACCCCTCCTCACACTCCATGAGACTTTCACGGGTCTAATTATTACACATTTTAGGGCCTTGTTCCCTCCTTTTAGATATCACTTTTGTTTTATTATTATTATTTTTTCATACTAGTGCCACACTTTATTGCTCCTTAAAAAAATAGTATAGCATATACAATTTCAACTCAAATTACATTATATTACCAAAAGTATTGTGACCCCTGCATTTACACACAAATGAACTTTAATGGCATCCCAGTCCTAGTCCGTAGGGTTCAATATTGAGTTGGTCCACCCTTTGCAGCTATAACAGCTTCAACTCTTCTGGGAAGGCTGTCCACAAGGTTTAGGAGTGTGTTTGTGGGAATGTTTGACCATTTTCCATTTGTGTGGTCAGGCACTGATGTGGAGGAGAAGGCCTGGCTCGCAGTCTCTGCTCTAATTCATTCCAAAGGTGTTCTTTCAGGTTGAGGTCAGGACTCTGTGCAGGCCAGTCAAGTTCCACCACCCTAAACGCGCTCATCCATGTCTTTATGGACCTTGCTTTTTGCACTGCTCCAAATCATTTGGTGGAGGGGGGATTATGGTGTGGGGTTGTTTTTCAGAGGTTGGGATTGGCTCCTTAGTTCCAGTGAAGGGAACTCTTAAGGTGTCAGCATAGCAAGACATTTTGGATAATTTGAGGCTCCCAACTTTGTGGGAATAGTTTGGGGATGGCCCCTTCCTGTTCCAACACGACTGCGCACCAGTGCACACAGCAAGGTCCATAAAGACATGGATGAGTGAGTTTGGGGTGGAGGAGCTTGACTGGCCAGCACAGAGTCCTGACCTAAACCTGATAGAACACCTTTAGGATTAATTAGAGCAGAGACTGCGTGCCAGGCCTTCTCGTCCAACATCAGTGCCTGATCTCACAAATGCGCTTCTGGAAGAATCGTCAAACGTTCCCATTGACACACTCCTAAACCTTGTCGACAGCCTTCCCAGAAGAGTTGAAGCTGTTCTAGCTTCTAAGGGTGGGCCAACTCAATATTAAACCCTATGGACTAAGACTGGGATGCCATTAAAATCCATGTGCGTGTAAAGGCAGCAGGGGCGTACCTAGAGCATTTGGCACCCGGGGCGGATCCTATATCTGGCACCCCCACGTTAAAATGTAAAAACACCCCACTGTGCCTCCTGCATACCCCAATATCTCCTTGTCACTACTGTGTACCCCCTCTCTATAACTGCACCTCTAGACCCCTTTACATTACACAGCACCCTGCATCTCTGGACCCCTTTTTCATTACACAGCACCCTGTGTCTCTGGACCCCTTTACATTACACAGCCCCCTGCACCTCTGGACCCCTTTACATTACACAGCACCCTGCGCCTCTGGACCCCTTTACATTACACAGCACCCTGCACATCTGGACTCCTGTACATTACACAGCACCCTGCATCTCTGGACCCCTTTACATTACACATCCCCCTGCACCCCTGGACCCCTGTACATTACACAGCACCCTGCACCTCTGGACCCCTTTACATTACACAGCACCCTGCACCTCTGGACCCCTTTACATTACACAGCACTCTGCATCTCTGGACTCCTTTACATGACACAGCACCCTGCTCCTCTGGACCCCTTTACATTACACAGCACCCTGCATCTCTGGATCCCTTTAGATTACACAGCACCCTGCACCTCTGGACCCCTTTACATTATACAGCCCCCCACAGCGCTGGACCCCCTGCATGTTACACAGACTCCCCCTACAGTACAGTACTCCCCCTTCAGTGCAGACCTCCCTCCATTCAGTGCAAACCCCCCATTCAGTGCAGACCCCCCTTCAGTGCAGACCTCCCCCATTCAGTGCAGACCCCCCCATTCAGTGCCGACCCCACTTTCAATGTAGACCCCCCATTCAGTGCAGACCCCCCCATTCAGCGCAGACCCCCCATTCAGTGCAGACACCCCCCCATTCAGTGCAGACCCCCAATTCAGTGCAGACCCCCCTATTCAGTAGAGTCAGACAGACCCATAATGTACCTGAAATCAATGCGGGACATGCACAGCAGGTCCCCTTCTCCTGTGTAGACATAAACAGAGAGGAGGTGGAGGCGGCTTCACACTGCTCAGAGCCGCTCAGCCAGCCACAAGAGAAGGGGATCGTTGGTGCAGTGGTGTTGCCCTGGACCCTGCCCACCCCCACAGCTGTAGCTCGCCTTTCCCTGCTCTAACCTGCCTAAATCTGCTCCGCTGTCACCGCTTCAGTCGCAGGGGGGGTCGCCGGTCTGACACCCCCCAGTGTGTGGCACCCGGGGCGGCCCGCTCCCCCCTTAGTATACCACTGAAAGACATGCATCCCAAAACTCTTGGAAATATAGTGTACAGTATATTGTAATTAAACATTATTAAAAATTACCTTTCCTTTTCAATCTGCAGTGCTGTCATTTTCTGTAAATTGCAATGCAGTATGGCAACCTGAAGGTGTTCTGTACACACATGGCGTACATCAGTGGTTCTCATCCCTGTCCTCAAGTACCCTTAACAGGGCATGTTTTGGGAATTTCTCTTAGATAAATTAGCTGTCCAAAATACCAAGTCAAAACCTGCAAACATGGCCTGTTGGGCGTACTTGAGGACAAGGTTGAGAACCACTGGTGTACAGAATGCCCCCTGAAAATGTAATTTCCTGCTTGAGTGATTGACTCACTGATTTTCCCAGAAATCGGCACTAAGATACAAGTCAGATTTTTGGCATCCCCTGCAACAAAAATGTCATTTGTGGTGAGATACTTCCAAAGGGAAATTACATCTAAGGGGGTGCAGACCCTGCCACTTTCCACATTAGAACCATGCAGGTGCAGCAGCTGATTGATAATTATAAAACCACTCCCGTTCACGCAGCACAAGGACATAGACAAACAAACAGCTATTTCTTCAGAATAACAAAAGGTAGGAATCTGCAATAAAGTTTGTTAAAATCCATGCAATGTACAAAGATCTCCCGGAGGGGAATGTTTTACTTATTCCTGTCTCTTTGAAATAAAAATAATTTTTAAGAACACTTTACAACAAATCCGAAAGGTCTTTTCCCTGCAATAAACTAGCAGTCCAGAGTTTGTGGTTGGTTGCAGTGTTGGCTGAAAGCTGTTTAAATTCTTTACAAGTCCAAATTACCCGGATCAAATGGATAATCCAGAGGATTCTAGATAATGCTGGAACAAAATATTTTAAGCAACAGACAGCATGGATTCATGAAAGCCAGAGGTTGTCAAACAAATCTGATTTCTTTTTATGAAGAGGTAAGTAAAACCTTGGACAGAGGGGTCGCTGTGGACGTGGTATACTTGGATTTTACAAAAGTGTTTGACACAGTTCCGCACACACGGCTCATGTGTAAGGTAAAGTCTACAGGCTTGGAAATATCAGTTTGTAAATGGATGGAAAACTGGCTAAAAGACAGAATTCAGAGAGTAGTGGTTAATAATTCTCACTCAGAATGGTCTAGGGTTATCAGTGGTGTACCCCAAGGTTCAGTGCTGGGACCCTTACTCTTTAATATCTTTATAAATGATATAGGGTCTGGGATCAAAAGTAACATTTCTGCCTTTGCAGATGACACCAAGCTATGCAGTGGAAGAACGTGCTTACAGGATGTCTCCAATTTACAAGCCAACCTCAATGCTCTGTCTAATTGGGCGACTATGTGGCAGATGAGGTTTAATGTTGAGAAATGTAAAGTTATGCACTTGGGGGCTAAGAATATGCATGCATCATACATACTAGGGGGAGTACAACTGGGGGAATCTGTAGTGGAGAAGGATCTGGGGGTTTTGGTAGATCATAAGCTCAATAATAGCATGCAATGCCAAGCTGCAGTTTCCAAAGCAAGCAAAGTCCTTTCTTGTATTAAGAGAGGTATGGACTCCAGAGAGAGAGAAATCATTTTGCCCCTCTACAAATCATTAGTAAGACCTCATCTGGAATATGCAGTTCAGTTTTGGACACCAGTTCTCAAAAAGGATATCGGGGAACTGGAGAAGATGCAGAGAAGGGCAACCAAACTGATGAGAGGCATGGAGGAGCTCAGCTATGAGGAAAGATTAGAGGAACTGAATTTATTCTCTCTTGAGAAGAGGAGAGTAAGGGGGGATATGATCAACATGTTCAAATATATAAGGGGTCCATATAGTGAACTTGGTGTTGAGTTATTTACTTTATGGTCAACACTGAGGACAAGGTGGCACTCTTTACATCTAGAGGAGAAGAGATTTCATCTTCAAATACGGAAAGGTTACTTCACAGTAATGTCCCGTACACACGGTCGGATTTTTCGACGGAAAATGTGTGATAGGACCTTGTTGTCGGAAATTCCGACCGTGTGTAGGCTCCATCACACATTTTCCATCGGATTTTCCGACACACAAAGTTTGAGAGCAGGCTATAAAATTTTCCGACAACAAAATCCGTTGTCGGAAATTCCGATCTGTGTGTACACAAATCCGACGGACAAAGTGCCACGCATGCTCAGAATAAATAAAGAGATAAAAGCTATTGGCCACTGCCCCGTTTATAGTCCCGACGTATGTGTTTTACGTCACCGCGTTTAGAACGATCGGATTTTCCGACAACTTTGTGTGACCGTGTGTATGCAAGACAAGTTTGAGCCAACATCCATCGGAAAAAATCCTAGCATTTTGTTGTCGGAATGTCCGAACAAAGTCCGACCGTGTGTACAGGGCATAAGAGCTGTGAAAATGTGGAATAGACTCCCTTCAGAGGTGGATCTGGCCAGCTCAGTAGATTGCTTTAAGAAAGGCCTGGATTTTTTCCTAAATGTACATAATATAACTGGGTACTGACATTTATAGGTAAAGTTGATCCAGGGAAAATCCGATTGCCTCTTGGGGGATCAGGAAAGAATTTTTTCCCCTGCTGTAGCAAATTGGATCCTGCTTTTCTGAGGTTTTTTTCGCCTTCCTCTGGATCAACTGTGGGTATAGGATTGGGTATATGGGATTGTATGATATTTTCTATTTTATTTATTTATTTTTATTTTTTTTAAAGTTGAACTAGATGGACTTGTGTCTTTTTTTTAACCTGACTAACTATGTAAGTATGATCATGCCAGCAGTACTTATACAAAGCAGTTATCAATAAATGTGGTGGTGCTTGCAGTAAAATGAAAACATTGGTTTTCTAAGAAGTGATTTCCCCTATCTGGATTACACCTTTGTAAACGGACTCCTGGAGAGCTGATAGGGGCTGCGGGTCTTAGGTGTACAGCAGTCTGTCGGAGATATTCCATGGGGTGGGTAGACAACATTTTCTGTGAGATGCAAAGGAGAGATCAGAGTGATAGAAATAACCTCAAACAAGAGGAGAAATTCTGCAATTCTTGGTTTCCTTTGGATTAACTTTTTAAACTGGTCTACATATAAAGGTATGTTGACTTTCTCAGGCGCTAAATAGACTGAGACTTTTTCTCTGGCCAACTAGAGACCAAAAAGTAATAGGGGACCATTAGGTTGTGCGAGTAGATTCTCTGTCTTAGACGCAATTATCTGTTTGTATTTCATACATGGGTAAACACTCCTTCCTTGACCCCTTCCTTGTAAAGCCCGAGCAGATAAGTGTGACGGGCAGTCCTGGTGACCTAACTATGGAGCAGGGGGGAAGCGAGGAGCAAGGACACCTAGGGGAAAACTGATGCATATGTAACATCCAAATAGTATATAGGATGCAAGTGTATAAAGATTGTCATTGAGATATGAAGAAGATCCTCAACAGACAGCACATATATATTCATGGACAGCATACACATTTTTTTTGAACAGCAGATGATATTCTATTACCGTATATACTCGAGTGTAAGTCGAGTTTTTCAGCAAGCGACTTATACTTGAGTCAAGCACTTTTCTGCAGCAAAAAATTTCATTTTCCGAACCGAATTTGGGGCCCCGTATCTCAGGGTCACTTTGTGCTAGGAACCCCAAATTTGGTGTGCAAACCCAGTGGTACCATAACATATCCAAAGCTGGGGTTCCTAGGACTAAGTGGCCCCGAGATACGTGGCCCCAAATCTGGTTCAGAAAATGTCATTCGCTGCTGCAGAAAAGTGCTTGACATTTTCTGAACCGATTTTTGGGGCCCTGTATCTTGGGGATACTTGGTGCTAGAAACCCCAGCTTTTTATGGTGCTAGTTCCACTGAGTTTGCACACCAAATTTGGGGTTCTTAGCACTACATGGCCCCGAGATACGGGGCCCCAAAGTCGGTCAACTGTGTCCATCTGCAGCAATGTCATTTCGGGACCATTTGGGTTCAGAGACCCCAAATTTTGGCTGCAGCTAGGGGGCATCTAGGAACCCTTAACTACCAAGTTTGAAGTTCAGGGGACCTATGGCTGCAAATGGGCACAGTGAGGCTGCAAATGGGCACAGTGATGCTGCAAATGGGCATTGTTGACCCTCTTTTCCACTTACAGTAGCTGTGCATTTCTCACCCTCGTCTTATACACGGGTCAATAAGTTTTTCCCATTTTTTTGTGGTAAATTAGGGCCTCGACTTATACTCGGAACGACTTATACTCGAGTATATACGGTAAATCATAAATGCAGGACATACTATTCCATTTTTTCCATACTATACATAGAGATACAGAAAAAATGCATAGGGAAAGAAGTAAAGGGGGATCAGCATAGTAGGTAGTAGTAGTAGTAGTAGTTTTTTGTACTGGACATGTTCTATTTCTCAACAGATCAAAAAGACCGATGATTCCTCTATGATTGTAAATTAGAGGTTATATTTATTTTTCCATTCCTCCCGAAGAAAAACCTTCAAGGAATGGTTTGAAACATATGGCTTCATTTAACCCTGGAGGTTGTGTGGCTTTTAACTGATGGATCCACTGTAGCTCCATTTGTAGAAGGATTTTATTCCAGTCACCCCCTCTGGAGCTAGGGTTTATACGATCCAAGATTAGAAATGTAACATTTGGAAAGTTACCACCATGTACTAATTTAACATGACTTCCCAAAGGGAGATCGGGATTGCAAACCTGCATACTTCTTATATGCCTGTATGCCCTCCTCCAAAATTCAAATTTTGTTTTTACAATATAAAAAACAACCACAGCTACATTGCAACATGTATATCACTCCAAAGGTCCTACAATTTGCAAAATGTTTGAGATAAAAAGTTTTCCCATTTGGAAGACTAGGATTTTTTTTAAGTCCACATAAATTTACAGTAATTACATGTTCCACACATATAAGTTCCTTTGTATTTACAGTGATTTTTATTCAATTCACTTTTAAATTCACTGTTGACAACCCTGTCCTTCACAGATGTAGCTCTTCTAAAAGTGAAGAGAGGTGTGGCAGGGACGAATTGTCCTAGTGATGGATCTAGCGTTAACATGTGCCAATATCTCTCAACGATTGTTTTGACTTTTTGTTGTTGATTGGTGTATTTCGTAATAATTCTTAGAGGGTTAACTTCATTTTTTTGGTTTCTGTGCATGGAGTAATTCATTTCTAGATTGCAAAGAGCAGGGATATGCAATTAGCGGACTTCCAGCTGTTGCAGAACTACAAGTCCCATGATGCATAGCAAGACTCAGCCACAAGCATGACACCCAGAAGCAGAGGCATGATGGGACTTGTAGTTTTGCAACAGCTGGAGGTCTGCTAATTGCATATCCGTGGCATAGAGGCTTATTTGTATGATCTTTTTAGAGAGGCATGAGAATAGCCTGAATAGAGGGCTGAATACACGGGTAGTAGAGCCGTCTACACAGGGAGGTACTAGAGCCGGGCAAGGTAGGTGAAAAAGATGCGAGGAAGCTTTGTATGTGTGTGTGTGTGTGTGTGTGTGTGTGTGTGGGGGTGGGGGTGGGGGGGTGGTGGTGCAAACTGTGCACAGCGCACCCCTAAATCCTGAACTCTGCACTCTGTACGTAGTGCACTCCTGAAATTTGCACTCTGCACGTAATGCACTCCAGAACCCTGCACTCTGTACGTAGTGCACTCTAGAACTCTGCACTCTGTAGGTAGTGCACTCCAGAACCCTGCACTCTGTATGTAGTGCACCCCAGAACTTTTCACTCTGCACATAATGCATTCCTGAACCTTGCACTCTATATGTAGTGCACTCCTGAACTGAGCACTCTGTTTGAAGTGCACTCCAGAACCCTGCACTCTGTACATAGTGCACTCCTGAAGCCTGCACTTTGTACGTAGTGCACTTCTGAACCCTGCACTCCGTACGTAGTGCACTCCTGAACTTTGCACTCTGTATGTAGTGCACTCCAGGACCCTGCACTCTGTAAGTAGTGCACTCGAGAACCCTACACTCTGTACGTAGTGCATCCCAGAACTTTGCACTCTGCACGAAGTGCACTCCAGAACCCTGCACTCTGTATGTAGTGCACCCCAGAACTTTGCACTCTGCACATAATGCATTCCTGAACCTTGCACTCTATATGTAGTGCATTCCTGAACTGTGCACTCTGTTTGAAGTGAACTCCAGAACCCTGCACTTTGTACGTAGTGCACTCCTGAAGCCTGCACTTTGTACGTAGTGCACTTCTGAACCCTGCAATCCGTACGTAGTGCACTCCTGAACTTTGCACTCTGTATGTAGTGCACTCCAGGACCCTGCACTCAGTACGTAGTGCACTCCAGAACCCTGCACTCTGTATGTAGTGCACCCCAGAACTTTGCACTCTGCATGTAATGCATTCCTGAACTTTGCACTCTGCACGTAGTGCACTCCTGAACTTTGCACTCTGTACGTAGTGCACTCCAGAACCCTGCACTCTGTATGTAGTGCACTCCTGAACTTTGCATTCGGTACACAGTGCACTCCTGAACCCTGCACTTTGTATGTAGTGCACTCCTGAACTTTGCACTCTGTACAACCCTCGCTAACAGCAGACTCCACAAGGGTGCATTCACCTATAACGCTTTACAGCACATTCACTCTTCATCCCACCACACACAGATATGGAATATCCAATGACGTTAACTTTTTAGGAAGGTTTTACGTAAATGGACGATTCTGCCTCTCCCGTGAACGATCGGCGGGTCCCGAAGGACCCGCTGATCGGCTCCCACTGTGTCAAATTCTGACCCAGACCCGAGGAGAGCAATCACGTACAGGTACGTGATTTTACGCTTAAGGGCCGCCCTGCCGCAGTATATGTACGTGGGGCGGTCCTTAAGTGGTTAAACTTTTTAATACTCTACTTAAAATGTAGCTGTGTGTTCCCATTGGGTAATTCCCCCTCATTTCCTGTCCTATCTGCCAAATGCCACTTGCATGGGAAGTGAAGGGATTACTCCTTGAAAGAAGCGGCAGCAATAAGGGCTGCTAGGCACCAAGGGCTGCTGTTGCTCCATCAGGCTACCAGAGGAGGGAGTACTGTAGAAATCCAGGATCATTCAGTCACTTCATGGTTGCTACATATTATTGAACAATGTCAGATGACTGCTGCTTACTACTGGCACTAAAGGGAGCCTTTCAGGGGACCAATGTGTCCTCTGCTATGGATTCCAGGTGCCATCTTGGCATCTCCTGTGTCTCATTGGATTTCAACAGCCATCCTGGATGCAAGGAGGCTATATATATCCCTCTGCCTGCATCATTAGGGGCGCCTGCAGTCTGGGAAGTAGAAGCAGGTCCAAGACTGCTTATTAGGAAGAGGCTAGGTCTTTAGGTAGGGGCAGTCAAGAAAAGAAATCTCAGGACCTCTGGACAGGTCGGTCCTGAGAGGACAGTAGAGAGAAGGAGGGATTGCAGATCCCATAACCAGTGCAGGGGAGCACCGGAGGTCACTAGACATGTGCAATTCGTTTTGCTCCGAATTCCTTTTTTCAACGAAATTCGACAAATTCATTAATTCGGAAATATTCGAATTAACGAAAACCCACTTGAGGAATTTTTGCGAAATTCGAAAATTCGGAAATTCAAAAATTCGGAAATTTGAAACTTCAAAAATACGAAAATTCCAAAATCCTAAAATAAGAACGAAAATCCAAAAGTTCAAAAGAACGAAAATAACAAAAATCTGAAAATTTGAAAACCCAAAAATTAAAAAATCTGAAATAATAACTAACTAATAATAACTATTACCAACTATTCAATTATAGGTTTTCTTTCAAATTTGGCTGTTAGTGAACGTAAAGAATACGAATTTATCCAAAGTTACGAATTATCCGAAATAACGAATGCCGCATCTAAACGTATGGAACGTAACCTATTACTGTATTTATTGGCGTATAACACTCACTTTTTCACCATGAAAATCGGTTGCAAATAGTGTGTGCGTGTTATACGCCAGTACTTCAATTTTAGCTGCCTCAGAGGGGACAGGGAGGGGGGCGGGACGAGCGCCGTCAGACTACATACAGTGAGAATCTCATGTTTACTTGGTGGCCTCTGTAATAGGAAGTCCCATCTCCTGGGCCGCCATTGGACCACTGTTCTGTCTATCATAAGAGATTCTCACTGTGTATAATCTGTCTGCGCTCGTCCCACCCCCCTCCCTGTCCCCTCTAGGCTGCAGATGGGCATCGATCAGGCTGCATTGATGGCAATTGTGAGGCTGCTGCATTGATGACAATGGTGAGGCTGCTGCATTGATGGCAATAGTGAGGCTGCATTGATGTGGACTGATGAAGCTGCATTGATGTGGACTGATGAGGCTGCATTGATGTGGACTGATGAAGCTGCATTGATGTGGACTGATGAGGCTGCAGATGGGCATTGATGGCAATGGTGAGGCTGCAGATGGGCACTGACCTTTATTTTGCTTCAAAGTTCCTTATTTCAAATTTAAGTTTTTTTCCTGAAACTTCCCTCTTAAAATGAATGTGCGTGTTATACGTCGATAAATACGGTAATAATAATAAATAATTTAAAAAAAATTGTGTTATTTAATATTATTAATTTGTTACGTTCCATTCGTATATATAATAATAAATAATAATACAAACTTTTTATTATTATTTATTATTATTAATTTGTTACGTTCCATTCGTATATATAATAATAAATAATAATACAAACTTTTTATTATTATTTATTATTATTAATTTGTTACATTCCATTCGTTTAGATGCGGCATTCGTTATTTCGATAATTCGTAACTTCGGATAAATTCGTATTCGTTACGTTCACTAACAGCCAAATTTGAAAGGAAATTCCAATACCTATAATTTAATAGTTAGTTTTTATTAGTTAGTTATTATTTCGGATTTTCACATTTTCGTTCTTATTTTCAGATTTTTATTCTTTCAAATTTTCTTTATTTTCAAATGTTCGGGTCTTCTTTCTTATTTTTGCATTTTCGAATTTCCGAATTTTTTATTTAGAATTTTCGAATATCCAAATTTCCGAGTTTCCAAATTTCCGAATCTTTGACTTTCGGATTTTTGAATCCTCCCCCCCAACCTCTCCCCCTGTAGCTGTAGAGGCAGCAGCCAAGGTGTACACACGCTGCAGCCGCGATGCTTTACTTGGTGGCTGCGGCAGGAATTATACCCCCTGTCACTTATATTGGGCATTGCACCCACCGAACTTGACCTGTTCAAGTGAATGGGGCTGCTCCGCAAGCACCCCACACTCAAGTATGGTACTGCTGCAAACACAGCGTTACAGCAGGTGGTAAGGCGCTAATACAGTGCCTCCTTACGGCTTGTGAAATGCACACTGAAGAGTGATCTGAATGCACACTGAAGAGTGATCTGCTCTGCAAGCACCCCACGCTCAGCAAGTATGGTACTGCTGCAAACAAAGAGTTACAGCAGGTGGTGAGGAGCTAATACTTGTCAAATGCACACTGAAGAGTGATCTGAATGCAGATCGCTCCTCAGAGACCAAACCATGCATGAATGGACCCTTGAATAAAAATGCAGCATTTTCTACTTTTGGTGAAAAAAACCCCAAAAAAACGAATGCACCCACCACATCTTAGGACTTGTAAGCTGCTGTAATATATTTATATATATATATATATATATATATATATATATATAACTTTTTTTTTCTCGGATTTAGATACGCCTGAACTGATGTAGTGTTAAAAATAAATAAATGGCGGTAGCCATTAACGCCTAATTTGGACAAGACTTGGCGCCAGTGTTTGCGGAGAGCAGGGCTCATTAAACACATATTTAAGAACCATTTACCTTGCTTTGTGTCTCCCCCACCTTTGTTATAACAACCCCCATGTCTCATCGTAAGAGCAAATAAACCCGGGCGCTAGCTGGAGAGAGAAGAGGCCAGACTGCGATGTGTTTTTATTCCCTGACAGCCCCCTCCTCTTATTTCCGAGTCTCCTGACTGAAGGTACACAGGGCCCATTCATAGGGACTGTATTCACCAGTCGGAGTAGTAGTGAAGGGAAGTGGGCTGGAGGGGACAGAGGGCGGAGGGGGCTACACACAGGCTCTGATGAAAGGAGAAAAGGTCAGCACAGGGGGCTCACTTGAAAACATTCCAGTTTCCTTTTTGTCTTTTTAAATTCCTAAGTATGAAGAGACGGACAAGTGGCATGCAACGCGGAGAAGTTACTAATGGATGAAAAGCTGTCCGTAGGCAACAAGAGGCAGCGGGGGTCTCCATCAATTTTCCAATTAAGTCGATAGGGACACACCTGTTATGGGGCGTACACACGGTCGGACTTTTCATCTACAAAAGTCCGACAGCCTGTCCGGCGGACTTGCGGCGGACTTGCGGCAGACTTTCTAACGAACGGACTTGCCTACACACGACCACACAAAAGTCCAACGGATTCGTACGTGATGACGTACACCGGACTAAAATAAGGACGTTGATAGCCAGTAGCCAATAGCTGCCCTAGCGTGGGTTTTTGTCCGTCGGACTAGCACACAGACGAGCGGATTTCGGGGTCCGTCGTAGTTACGACGTAAAGATTTGAAGCATGTTTCAAATCTAAAGTCCATCAGGTTTGAGGCTGAAAAAGTCAGCTGAAAGTCGGGGGAAGCCCACACACGATCGGATTGCCAGCCAGCTTTAGTCCGTTGGCGTCCGTCGGACTTTTGTAGACGAAAAGTCCGACCGTGTGCACGCGGCATTAGTCTCTAAAGGTGCTTATAGACATAGAATCCTGGTGCAGAAACGCCCAATATCCATGTCCTCAAAGAGAAGATCAGTATGGCTTAGAAAGCTTCTTTCACAATATCCGTTCCATTAACGCCCCTGCAGGTCGCCTGCTACCGTTGCATTGGGGTGGCATATAAAACAAATGGCACTGCATCATGGTTTGCACACTACCATATATTATCCTACTGCAACAGGACAAAGGGAATGGTCCTTTACGTAAGAAGATGAAGAGTCGCTCTCCATAGTAAGCTTGTTTATGATACTTTGTTCAGTTGACGATAAAGCAGTGCTCTGCAAACTGGGACCCGTGGGCGGAATGCGACTCTTTGCTTGCCTTTATCTAGCCCTCAGGGTGCTATTCCTTCCACTGACAGCAGCATTGGGGAACCATTGCTCTCACTGACACCGACAATGGGGCATTTTTTCTTCCACTGACACCAGCAATGAGGCATAATTCCTCCCACTGATATAAACAACTATTCGGCCAACTAATACCAATAAAGGGGGGCTATTTCTCCAACTAATACCTATAATGGGACACTTTTCCTCTAATACCAATGATGAGACAATTTTCCCCCAACTAATACCAATAATGGGGCGCTATTCCTCTAAATAATACCAATGATGGGCCACTATTCCTCCAACTAATACCAATGATGGGACACTTTTCCTTCAACTAATACCAATGATGGGGCACTATTCCTCCCACTAATACCAACGATGGGCCACTATTCCCCCAACTAATACCAATGATGGGGCACTATTCCTCCAACTAATACCAATGGTGGGTCACTATTATTCCTACTAATAGCAATGATGGGACACTTTTCCTCCAACTAATACCAATGATGGGACACTTTTCCTCCAACTAATACCAATGATGGGCCAGTATTCCTTCCACTAATACCAATGATGGGGCACTATTCCTCCAACTAATACCAATGGTGGGTCACTATTATTCCTACTAATAGCAATGATGGGACACTTTTCCTCCCACTAATACCAATGATGGGACACTTTTCCTCCAACTAATACCAATGATGGGCCAGTATTCCTTCCACTAATACCAATGATGTGACACTTTTCCTCCAACTAATACCAATGATGGGCCACTATTCCTCCAACTAATACCAATAATGGGACACTTTTCCTCCAACTAATACCAATAATGGGGTACTATTCCTCCCACTAATACCATTAATAGGGCGCTATTCCTCCGACTAGTATCAATGATGGGGAGCTATTCCTCCAACTAATACCTGACTACAGACCCTATGTCATTTTTTTTTTACTCCCACTGGCCACTCTGGCCCCCTTCAAGTCTGAAGGCCGGTAAACCGGCCCTTTGTTTCGAAAGTTTGGAGACCCCTGTGGTAAAGCGATTGCATACATATAGACTCCATCCAAAAAAACTCTCTCCCGAAATGCGTTTAACCGCAATGGGCTTGCTTACAAGCATAGAGTAGGTCTAGTCCTAGAGTAGTCCTACTCTATCCCTGTGAGCCAACCCTTTGGTGCGAAACGTGTTTAGAGAGTGTAGTTTCTTGAGTGTAAATGATCTAGTATGTATAAAGTCATTTTATCATCAACAGAATAAAGTATAAAAAACAGGCTAACTATGGAGTGCGACTCTTCATGTTCTTACATTTTCATGCTGGAGCAGAGCAGAGATGGGCTACAAGAGTCGGAACCCAGATGATTCGTGGACATTAATAAGAGGTGTGTGGGTTTGGATCGGTGCCATGGATTTAGGTATATTCTTACTATTCAATGGTCCTTTAGGGTTAGCAGTTACTGAAGGGATTAAATGTTGGCCTACATGTTAGGGTTAGTAGGGTTTAGAGTAAGGTTAAAGGTTACATTTCAACTTTAGATTAAGATTTAATTGTTTGGGGGAGGTCAAGGGTTAAAGCTAGCCTTTGCTTTGACAATGCAAAGGAAAGATGACAGGTTCATGTAATTGCCTGTTCTCCCCTACCCCCTTCCTAATTTTATTCACCTTATATTTAGGCTAGCCATACAGCACAATGATTGTTTTCGGCCATAGTAAAGAGAAATATTAAATGGAAGTTTTTTCTCTCTTTTCTTGTCTGAACGAATAAAATTCTAACTGTGAATGTGATTTATCGTGTGGTGGTCCACAGAGGTCCAAGGTGTTTGGTAGCAAAAGACTGACTACTCGCTCCTGGAGCAGCTCAGAGTATCCCTCAGAATTTAAATGGCCATAGCATCCTTTTATTAAATAACCTTCAATAACAAAAATACAAAGATACAGCTTTAATATTACAGTAGATGTAAACCATAATAACAACAATAATGTAACTAACTTACCTTTTAATAGGTCTTGGGTTTTTGAAGTCACACGTAATCTAATAACCGGCTGTATCTACCACCAGTTTGCATATTAAGACTCCCAGATGCAATTACACCGCCTCAGGGACAACTCCTTACTAAGTTACCATCTGATACGGCCCCAATAACCAATAACACATTACTGCCAACACTTAGTAGGGAGGGTACACCTATACCTAAGATGGGCCCAACCCTACTGTTCTCAAAACCTTTTAACCATCCCCGCCTTCAAAAACCCTGAGACCTCTGCCCGCTGCTATTACATCACCAACCCACCCGAAATTGCTAGCAGTCAAAACCAAACCCCACCACTTGTAGTAAGTTGATACAAATATGGTTGCTTGCTTAGAAGGTTTGATAATAGGAGTAAAGAAAATGACTTGCACCTATCGGGGCTGCGGTGCCCTAACAGGTAGAGACATGCAACCTTCCGTAGGCGCAAGTAGAGAAAGCCCTGTCCGGATGCAGAATAAAAAAGGGCACTCTATGCCACAAGGTTCCCATTCCTGGATCCTTAACGGGGTTTGCAGGTGAGTGTTGAACTTGGTGAGTTGAGATCTAGGAAAAGGCCTTTCAATGGCCCGATCAGGAGAGGTGCCTTAGGTGCCAAGCGATGATACCAGCGATGGGTCTTTTCTTAGACCCTTTTCTTAGAACTCACTAAACTAACTGTGAAAGTGGTTTCCAATCGAGAAAATCATACCTATTGTAAAGTGCAAGTGCTAAGTAAAGTTTGATACGGAAGAACTTTTGTTGTATGTCACGAACATTCACTCATTTTTTTTATGGTATATATGGTACTCAGTAGGGTCACAGGCATAAACATTACATCACTTTGTACATCCCCAAATCATTCATTATAATTCAAACCATTGGCATGAACAAACTCCTACCCATGTATGGATGCCTTTACTCCCCTTGTTCCTTTTTTCTGTTGGAACAAAGTCAGAAAGCACTTGGACCTGTTGACCTTGCCAGTAGTAAAAACGAATGTATAGGCACTTTAATAATGGACAACATAACTGATGTTTGACAGACTCTTCCTTGTTTTGTTTAACACTGAGTGCCATTAATACCATTGTTCCATTACGTTTATTTTTATCAGCCTGTCCACCCAACACAACTATTTCAGTTGTTAGGTGACTAGAGGGCTGAATAATTTTTTGAAGACTCCGATATCAAAGTCTCCCTGGCAGAGATTGTGACTCCTTCAACTCCACATGCTGAAGCCCTTGTAGTGTTCTGTATGTAGCACCCTCCTAGGTATGTGCTAGGATAGTTAGATAGGTGTTTTTTTTTTAATAGGAAAATTTAGTTGCCACACTGTAGTCAGTATGGTTGTAATTGTTTAGCCAGGTCTGCTCTGTGAGCTCTGCTGCTGTCATTCTGCTGAACAGCTCCCTCTGTATCCAGGTAACTCGAGAAGGTTCTGGATGATAGGTGTGGAGATATGCAGATGGCAGCATGAGTATGGATGCAGTCGCAGACTATCTCAGAGCGGCAAGCCCTGATGGCCTGATGAGAGACTCTATTTATTCTAGGAGCACACAGAGTTTTGGGTCTTGTCCCAAAGTGGAGGCGTCCAGCCTGGGGGGGATGCTGCCCTCCCAGGCAAAAGCTGCTGTTGGTGAGGCCTCAGGTGGCGACCTGAGGAGAGGAATTCTGAGACCTAGGTACTTAGAAGAAGCAGGCTGAGGGGAACTGTCTACCAAAGATCTGTCTGGTATCACTAGAGGGTACCACTTGGAAGATTGTCTATCATCTGTCCTTGGGAAATGTGAGTACAGACACTGAGAGATCTTGGGGGCCTTGTGTTCTAGTTACCCCTCTGTGCCTTATAGTCAGCTGTGGGTCTGGTCTGACACCGGCTGGTGCTCTGAAGAATTCTGTCCAGATAATCTCCTACTTTAAGGGACTTTGCTCTTGTGGCTCCAACTACTACTTCTTAAGATGAAGTCTACTGTTTGTTTCAAGCCGGACTTCATTATAGCTTGCTCAGAAAGGAATTCCAAGTCCTCAAGTTGTACATAGTTGTTATCTTTGGAGTATCCCACCACTTCCCTCAACCCTATCCAAGTTATCCAAAAAAAACATAAAAACAAGATCCCCTAGAATGGTCCTTGAAGAATGAGTGAATGAGCCTGTTGTGTGCCTGGCTGCAGGGCAAACGTTTGGGAAGACCTGGACAATAATCTTGCAACTCCTACAGGAGTAGCGCTAGATGTAAAATAAAAAAAGAGTGGAATGGTGAAAGTCCTCATAGTAGTGCTTGGCAGGTTGGTGCATATTCATATCTTAGGTAAGGAGATTGTTTTAGTGGAGTCTCCATTAGTTATAAGAGGTTATCTTATTCCACTAGTATCTGCCTATATCTAAAGTTGCCTAGTATTTGGAATACAGTTGAACAATCAGATGTCTGTGGGCTACTCCAATGCCTCCAACCTGGGCCTGATTGGTGAAACAGTTATAGGAAGGTATCCCAAGTCAACTGATATCTATATAAATCTAAGGGTGCCTTGTGTCAGAACCGGGAACAATTAAATGTCTGTAGACTCCTCCGATGCCTCCAGGCTGGGCCTGCTTGGGGAAACAGTTATATGAAGATATCCCAAGTCTATTGGTATCTATATACCTCTAAAGGTGTCTAGAGTCGTAACAGAGAACAATCAGATGTCTGCAAGCTCCTCTGATGCCTCCAGTCTCGGTCTGCTTGGGAAAACAGTTATAAGAGGGTATCCCAAGCCAACTGGTATCTATCTCATTCTAAAGGTGTCTATAGTTGTAACAGGGAAAAATCAGATGCCTGTAGGCTCCTCTGATGCCTCACGCCTGAGCCTGCTTGGAAAACAGTTGCTTTTGTTTCCTTTCCTAGAGAGCCCGTGTCTGCAGATCTTCCCCCGCCATCATTATAAACATTCTCGTTTTCTACATAAGTAAAAATGATCAGTATTGTAATCGTGCATATAAGACCAGCCACCATAGAATGTTTGCCGGTATCTAAAAATATCCACTGGGATGGACAGACCCTTTAAGGGTCAAAGTACAGTGCAATATTTCCTATTATACCTTGTCTCACCCCAAAAATGACTGCTTATAATAACAATCAGGAGGACTCGCATCTCATTTCCATTTGTTTCTCCTGACAAATGGTCCCATTTCTGGAAAGTTCAACCTTTAGAAGTTCTTTCTGTTTTTACGTTTTCCACTTTATGCAAGCAGATGGCAAGAGCAGTACCCATTTTGGATTAGTTTCTCCTCACGGGCTGTATGTGGCACAAAGCTCCCAAACCCCAAATATATTCTTTTACATACATCTGCCTTGAAAATTACAGACAAAAAAAACTATAGACACTTGATGCCTGCAGCATTTTATCATAGTGCATACCAAAGCAAGGCTATATTCAAAGCAAGGCTATTTGTCTTTGTGTTTTGCCTGTGCTGGTCAATGGTACCCAATGCAGCATAATGGTTCTAGGGTGAACCTGCCCTTAAAGTGTATTTAAAAACTTTTTTGGGGATTTAGAGCAGGGAGAAGTTAACATTTGTATTGTTTTTTTTTTTTTTCCTGTGACCCATTGGGTTGATTTTATTTCACTTCCTGTCCCTGTGACACCGATACAGGAAATGTAAGATGCGGTTTCCACTGGGGACAGGAAGCCAGTGATAGTAATAGAAACATATTGTCAGAAATTCTATCCCTTCCTCACTCTGCTAAACAGTATGTTTCCTTTGTCTCCATTCCAGAGACTTCCACTCCTTTCCTGTACTGAGAAAGTTCCTGGTACACAGCAATAAAATACTGACAGAGCCTCTAACCTATGCTCCTTACATTGGTGATCAGTGGGAAGAATGTTCCTTACATTGGTGGTCAGTGGGAAAAATGCCCCCTACATTGGTGGTCAGTGGAAATAATGATCCTTGTATTGGTGACCAGTTGGAAGAATGTCCCTTACATTGGTGATCAGTGAGAAGAATGTTCCTTACACTGGGGGTCAGTGGGAAGAATGTCCCTTACATTGGAGGTCAGTGGAAAGAATGATCCTTACATTGGTGACCAGTTGGAAGAATG
Source organism: Lithobates clamitans (assembly GCA_037952925.1). Taxonomy (NCBI): domain Eukaryota; kingdom Metazoa; phylum Chordata; class Amphibia; order Anura; family Ranidae; genus Lithobates; species Lithobates clamitans. Next base: position 4,212,071 of record JBBGZY010000480.1, on the reverse strand, counting down.
TCCCTTACATTAGAGGTCAGTGGGAAGAATGTTCCTTACATTGGTGGTCAGTGAGAAGAATGCTTCTTGCATTTGTGGTCGATGGGAAAAATGCTCCTCACACTGGGGATCTTGAGAGGAACGCCCCTTACATTGGTGGTCAGTAGAAAGAATCCTCTTTACATTGATGGTCAGTGGGAGGAATGCCCCTTACATTGGTGGTCAGTAGGAAGAATGTCCTTTACATTGGTGGCCAGTGGAATAAATTCTCCTTACATTGGGGGTCATGAGAGGAATGCTCCCTCCATTGGTGGTCATGAGAGGAGGGCTCCTTACATTGGTGGTCAGTGGGTAGAATGCTCCTTACATTGGTGGTCAGTGGGAGGAATGCTTCTTACTATGGTGGTCCTTTGGAAGAATGTTCCTCACATTAGCGGCTATTGGGAAGAATGCTCTTTTCATTGGTGGTCAGTGGGAAGAATGCCCCTTACATTGGTGGTCAGTGGGAGGAATGTCCCTTTACATTGGTGGTCAGTGGTACAAATGCTCACATTACATTGGTGGTCAGTGGGAAGAATGTTCACTTCATTGGTGGTTGGTGGGAAGAATATACCTTACATTGGTGACCAGTGGGAAGAATGTCCCTTACATTGGTGGTCAGTGGGAACAATACCCCCTACATTGGTGGTCAGTGGGAAGAATGATCCTTGCATTGGTGATCAGTTGGAAGAATGTTCCTTACATTGGAGGTCAGTGGGAAGAATGCCCTGTTTACATTAGTGGTCAGTGGGAAGAATGTCCCTTACATTGGTGGTCAGTGAGAAGAATGCTCCTTGCATTTGTGGTCAACGGTAAGAATGCTCCTTACACTAGGGGTCATGAGAGGAATGCCCCTTACATTGGTGGTCAGGTCAGTAGAAAGAAAGCCCTTTACATTGGTGGTCAGTGGGAGGAATGCTTCTCACATTAGTGGTCAGTAGAAAGAATGTCCTTTACATTGGTGGCTAGTGGAATGAATGCTCCTTATAATGAGGATCAGTGAAAAGAATGCTCAATACATTGGTTGTCAGTAGGAAGAATGCTCCTTACATTGGGGGTCATGAGAGGAATGCTCCTTACATTGGTGGTAAGTGGAAGGAATGCTTCTTACAATGGTGGTCCTTTGGAAGAATGTTCCTTACATTGGCGGCTATTGTGAAGAATGGTCTTTTCATTGGTGGTCAGTGGGAAGAATGCCCCTTACATTGATAGTCAGTGGGAGGAATGCCTCTTTACATTGGTGGTCCGTGGTACAAATGCTCGCATTATTGGTCAGCAGGAAGAATGTCCTTTACATGATGGTCAGTGAAATGAATGCTCTGTATATTGGTGGTCAGTGGGAAGAATGTCCCTTATATTGGAGGTCGGTGGGAAGAATGCTCTTTACATTGGTGGTCAGTAGGAAGAATGCTCCTTACATTGGGGGTCCTGGAAAGAATATCCTTTACATTGGTGATCATGAGAAGAATGTTCCTTATGTTGATGGTCAGTGGGAAGAATGCTCCTTACATTTTGGGGATCCTGGGAAGAATGTCCCTTAAATTGGGGGTTGGTGGGAAGAATGCTTCTTACAGACAGCTAAAAAGATATTCAGGTTCATACCGCTGATAGTCAGGTTCATACAAGTGGCATTGACCCCAAAACTATGCAGGCACCATCGGATAGGAGGTCAGTCAGCTACAGCCCAAGAAACCCCTAGCAACCTCTAGAAGAACCCTAATGCAGCGTACACACGAGCTGACTTTTCGACTGGACTGGTCTGACAGACTTTCCTGCGGACTTTTTTGGACTTCCGATGGACTTTTTAACGAACGGACTTGCCTACACACGATCACACCAAAGTCCGACGGATTCGTACATGATGACGTACACCGGACTAAAATAAGGAAGTTGATAGCCAGTAGCCAATAGCTGCCCTAGCGTGGGTTTTTGTCCGTCGGACTAGCATACAGATGAGCGGATTTCTGGGTCCGGTGGAGTTACGATGTAAAGATTTGAAGCATGTTCCAAATCTAAAGTCCGTCAGACTTTCGACAGAAAAATTCAGCTGAAGGTCCGATGGTGCCCACACACGGTCGGATTGTCCGCCGGATTCGGTCCGTCGGACCAGTCCGGTCGAAAAGTCCGCCCGTGGTTGAGAATGACTGCTCTAAGCCTTCTGCGCACTTTTCAAAATGAAATAAAAAGTTTAGGCTGGAGTTGATTCTTACATAGACAAATAGGACTTTTTAGTGGATCAAAATAGAACTCAGGACATTTTTGTGAAGAAACCTTTAAAACCTGGGACCATCCCTTTGAATCATGGTCTTCTGCCAATTGTGTAACATCCAGCAGAAGCGGAAGACAATAGTGATCAATACATTACGGTGGTGACTAGTTACAATAGCAGTCCTGGAAGGGGGGTGTGTGAGTCAGGGGTGGAGGCTGAAAACACATGAAGGTCTGGGCTCCCTGTGCTGCTGTCAGAGGGAGGAGGAGAGTGCAGCTCACAGCTAGCACAGAAGCCCACCAGGCGGAGAGGGCAGAGGGGGGAAGCTGCATTGGGGCTGGCAGGCTACAGAATTAAGGTTAGCATTCCAGAGCAGAGTGAAACTGATCAGCTTCAGGCAGAAACAGGAGAGGAGGTGCCTGTGCATTGGGGACTGACTGCACACTGGAGGGAGCTGCCAATGTTTAAAGCACTTTGCTGGAGGTGAGGGAGAAAAAAAGTTCTCTAGGAACGACAGAGGGACTCTATAGAAACAAAGTTTGGCGTCGCTCTTCTCTCCGCTCCATCCGCACTGCCTGGACTAAGCTGGAGCTATGCAGAGCAGGGACACTATATAGCCAGGACTGCATCTCACATGCTCTTGTCATTGGAGTTTTAAACTGGTTCAAGGATTCTGTTCTGCTGGGACTTTGATTTTCATTTACTGAAGGTAAGTTGAGACCATGGCGGCAAATTTTGGGCACCACTTTTGCAATTTTGGGCTACAGGCAGTTTTTCGTTTTTAATCGCAAAAGAACCGAATGGGTCTAAACAACCCGCCAACCACATTTGATATTGAAACCATCCTGTGCTTCACTATCAAACCTGGCGGCGTTGGTTACTATGAGCAATTCAATCGTTTTTTGCGATTGAAAGTGGTTAATATTGGGTGAATAATGTCATGTAAGGGTGGCAATGGTAAAAATTGGATCCTTAATCGTTGTAGCGATAGATGCTCTGTTGGTCACTCCAGAGATTCAGAGGTCTGACCCTGGAAAGTAAGAAAAAAATTCGGAAAAAAAAAATTGCAATTTGATAATTTATGCGATTAAAAGCGGTTGATATTGGGTAAGAAATTACCACAAGGATGGCATTGGCAATTCAGCATTTGGTGAAAATTGCTGCAATGTTGGCATTCATAAATTGGCTTTGGGTGAACATTGCTGCAAAGGTGGCATTCATAAATTGGCATTGGGTAAAAAATTGCTGCAAGGGTGGCATTGGTAAATCGACATTGCCCAGCAAGCCATCAGATTGGAGCTTTTATCGGTGTAGAGATAGATGCCCAATTGGCCACTCCAGGGATTTAGAGATCTAATGCCGCGTACACACGAGCAGACTTGCCAACGGGCTAAACTCCATCAGCATTTCCGATGGAAAGATTTAGAATATGTTCTATATCTGAGTCCGTCGGAAATGCCAACTGAAAAAGTCCGATGGGGCATACACACGGTCGGAATGTCCGACCAAAAGCTCCCATCGGACTTTTTCTGTCGGGAAGTCCGGCCGTGTGTACGCGGCATAACCCTGAAAAGTGATAAAAAGTTTTGAAAAAAAAATGTAATTGGCAATTTTATCATTTTTGCAATTAAAAGTGGTTGATATTGGGCGAAAAATTGCCATGGGGTGGCATTGGTAAGTTGGCATTGGCTAGCAAGCCATCAGATTGGAGCCTTTATCGTTGTAGCGATAGATGCTAAGTTGGTCACCCCAGGGATTTGGTGATCTAATCCTGGAAAGTTTTGTACTTGGAAAGTATTTTGGCCATAGATGTACTTTGTAATAAAACTAGTGTTTTGGAATGCCCCCAACCTAGAGATCTGTGTATAGTGATCTTTGCTTTTAAAGTAAGGAAAAGGTTGGAAAGGAAAAATGTTAATTACCAATCTGATTTTCACTTACTAAAGGTAAGTTGAGCGGAGGCCATACACGGGACAATTGTTGGGTAATCTTTACCATTTTTAATTGCAAAAGAACCAAATGGTTTAAAATACCCTTCAGTGCTTCACTATTGTGTTGGGTACTATGTAGAATTTGATCATTTTTGCCATTAAAAGTGGTTGATGTTTGGTAAAAATTTCTGCAAAGCCGGTATTGGCAAATTGGCCAAAAATCCGATTGGAGACTTTATCTTCATGTTGCCTAGGCTTTGGAGACCTGATCCTGGAAAGTTTTCTTCCTGGGAAGAATTTTGGTTATTGATGTCTTTTGTAATAAAACCCTTGTGTTCTGGATTGCCACCACCCCAGAGAGCTGTGTATAGTCATCTTGACGTTTAAGGTGAGAAAAAGTTTTTACTACCAGTTTAATAACTACGGTGGGATGCCGCCACCCCGGGGAGCTTTGTATAGTCATCTTAGCTTTTAAGTTGAGAGAAAGTTTGGAAAAATGATTACCAATTTAATAACTACGATGGGGTCGTGGTGTTGGTGGTATCAGTTGTAAGTTGGGTTCAGCAGCGAAACGTTACTGGACTTTTTAGCTAAGGGGCCACCTGTACAGGTGAAACATGATTGGTTGTTCTGGGTGATTGAATACATTATTAAGATAAGTTATATTAGGTGCATAACATATGTAGAAATATGTATGGTGCAATGGCAATGTGCCAAGAGCCACCATCGATGGATGTCAAGATTTCATCAGTTAATACCAGTGAGAGTGTTAGCAGGTGATTGTTTCTATGGGTTATTGCCCTTTACTTTTTTGAATAAAGTCCAATTTCCATTTGTTATATGGATAAATCATCCCATTACTGGCTAGATTGCTTGTGCGGTCAGGTGAGAGCTCCTCTATTAGGCGGGTAAATAAATCCTGCTGCTTAGTGGTGGGGGCTTCAATGGTGGGACAATGCACTGCAGGAGTTAGGTTACCACTATTGAGTGGCCATGAGTATTAAGTGAATTCCTCGCGTCCTCTTTTGTGCTTTCTAGGACAGTCCTACATATGCTGATGAGTTAGTGAAAAATTCATTGCTGCCTCTGAAAACTGTGATAACAGGAGACGACTTTGGTAGTAGTGGTCCCTCACGGAGCAGCAGTATCAACTGTGCCAAGTGGGTCTGCTCCCTTGACCCTATGATATAATACTATCACATACAGGTGCGTCTGCATTTTCACGTGTTTTTTATTTTTTTTTAATGCATTTTTCATTATTCATGGTATTTATACAGCGCCGTCAATTTAAGCAGCGCTTTACATGTATATTGTACATTAACATCAGTCTTTCAAGTATTTGCATGCGTTTTTGGCCCCTGTTCAAACCTCGGTGATTTGAAGTTTCAAACGAGCTTCAGTGGTCGATTTCTATTATATTCAGTGGTGCTCATTCATACCTGAGTACAGTGCTGCTTGAAACGCGTCGCTCAAAATACCTAATGCCCGTCCAAAGACACTTAGCTCAATTGTAAATAGGGCCTCAAATGTGTTTTTCATGATCTCCCGTTTGCATCAATGGCGCCCAAATGCAACAAAAAAATAAATACCTGCGTCCTTCTCCAAGTCATACAGATGCTCATTGCAAGGATGTGAATGAGCCCCATAGACAATAATGCTGTTCCTTTTGTTGTAGAGTGTTGAGTTTGGGGCGAAGTGCAGCAAATCACACCGGTGCGAACAGAGGAAAGTCTGCATTCACACGTGCGCAATTTTATGTAATGCACAGCAAGAAGATTACCATACATTTCTTTGGGGCCCGTGCCCACCTGTGCGTTTCTTGAGAAGAAGTACAAGTGCTTTGTTTCTGGCACAACACGCATTTTTTGACACCATAGACTTAAATGGGAACATGTGAAAAAAAGCATAAAAAAAACACCAATGTTAGCCTAGCCTGAGAGTTGTTAGATAAAGAAGAACTCCAGGAATGCTGGAGCTAGATCCAGGGAGGTGAATGTAAATGTGTGTTGACCTCTGTAGACCTTCTTCCTGAAGGTTGCTGCCCCAGTACAGTTTGGCCCGGGGAGGGGGGGGGAGGACTCTGCTGGGCACCTGTGGATGTAAGGCAGGAATCTGATGGGCACTACTGGAAGTAAGGGGGGGGGGGCTCTGCTAGGCACTCCTGGATGTAAGGGGGGGCTCTGCTGGCTTTTGTGGATGTAAATAGGGACTCTGCTGACACTCCTGGATGTAAGGAGGAACTCTGGCACTCCTAGATATATAAGTGGTGATGCTGCTGGACAATCCTAAATATAAAGGGGATCTAAGGAGGGCCTCTGCTGGCAATTCTAGATAAAAGGAGGGACTCTGCTGGCAATTCTAGATAAAAGGAGGGACACTGCTGCCACTCCTAGATGTAATGAGGGACTCTGCTGGCACTCCCAGATGTAAGGAGGGACTCTGCTGGCATTCCTAGATGTAAGGAGGGACTCTGCTGGCACTCCTAGATGTAAGGAGGGACTCTGCTGGCACTCCTAGATGTAAGGAGGGACTCTGCTGGCACTCCTAGATGTAAGGAGGGACTCTGCTGGCACTCCTAGATGTAAGGAGGGACTCTGCTGGCACTCCTAGATGTAAGGAGGGACTCTGCTGCCACTCCTAGATGTAATTAGGGACTCTGCTGGCACTCCCAGATGTAATGAGGGACTCTGCTGGCACTCCTAGATGTAAGGAGGGACTCTGCTGGCACTCCTAGATGTAAGGAGGGACTCAGCTGGCACTCCTAGATGTAAGGAGGGACTCTGCTGGCAATTCTAGATGTAAGGAGGGACTCTGCTGGCAATTCTAGATAAAAGGAGGGACTCTCCTGGCACTCCTGTATGTAAGGAGGGACTCTGCTGGCACTCCTAGATGTAAGGAGGGACTCTGCTGGCATTCCTAGATGTAAGGAGGGACTCTGCTGGCACTCCCAGATGTAAGGAGGGACTCTGCTGGCAATTCTAGATAAAAGGAGGGACTCTCCTGGCACTCCTAGATGTAAGGAGGGACTCTGCTGGCACTCCTAGATGTAAGGAGGGAATCTGCTGGCACTCACAGATGTAAGGAGGGACTCTGGCAATTTCAGATAAAAGGAGGGACTCTGCTGGCACTCCTGTATGTAAGGAGGGACTCTGCTGGCATTCCTAGATGTAAGGAGGGACTCTGCTGGCACTCCCAGATGTAAGGAGGGACTCTGCTGGCAATTCTAGATAAAAGGAGGGACTCTCCTGGCACTCCTAGATGTAAGGAGGGACTCTGCTGGCACTCCTAGATGTAAGGAGGGAATCTGCTGGCACTCACAGATGTAAGGAGGGACTCTGGCAATTTCAGATAAAAGGAGGGACTCTGCTGGCACTCCTGTATGTAAGGAGGGACTCTGCTGGCACTCCTAGATGTAAGGAGGGACTCTGCTGGCACTCCTGTATGTAAGGAGGGACTCTGCTGGCAATTCTAGATAAAAGGAGGGACTCTGCTGGCAATTCTAGATGTAAGGAGGGACTCTGCTGGCACTCCTAGATGTAAGGAGGGACTCTGCTGGCACTCCTAGATGTAAGGAGGGACTCTGCTGGCAATTCTAGATAAAAGGAGGGACTCTGCTGGCAATTCTAGATAAAAGGAGGGACTCTGTTGGCAATTCTAGATAAAAGGAGGGACTCTGCTGGCAATTCTAGATAAAAGGAGGGACTCTGTTGGCACTCCCAGATGTAAGGAGGGACTCTTCTGGCACTCCTAGATGTAAGGAGGGACTCTGAAGGCAATTCTAGATATAGAGAGGGACTCTGATATTCCTGGATATGGGAGAAGACTCTGCAGGACATTCCTAAACATAAGCGGGAACCTTTCTTGGTAATGCTGGATAAAAGGGGGGACTCCTGCATGAAACATGTAGCCAACATATAGCTTTCCTGTGTTTCTGATAAAGGATTCTGGACTTTTGGGACCATCTCTCTGTGTAAGTCCTGACTCAGATCCAGCCTGGAAGTGGGCAATGGAAGGTAAGTACCAACTGCAAAAGCGGATCAGGTAGGCAGCCAGTCTATTAGCTCCCTCTAATGGGGCACTGGGCAGATCCCCTTTAAGTAAAGCTATGGATAATATTACATAACGAGCGATTTATTCCCCCACTTGAACTAATGTAAATACAGGCGGTGTGATTATGTAGGCTGAGCTCAGTTAAGATCAGTAAGTACTTGATGCCTCATCCGATAAGAATTTCAGCTGCAGAGCTGTTGAACTGTAGAAAAGATAAGAATCTCGATCCGACATCTCGTGGAATCCTCCAGAATTCCAAGATCGAAGACGAACCCTGAGAATCATCAATCGCATTAATCCAAAAGCTGCACGATGGGGTGATCTATATGGGAGGAGGTGTAGCCCATAGCACCCCTATTCCAGATGTCATTTCTCATAGGCGGCTTAAAATAAAGAGGAGAGATCTGATTGGTCGATGAAGACACTTTCTTACCTTTTAGATTTTATCATTTATATCCTGAGACATGATTGTATGAGTGCAGCCAGTGACGGAGAGTGTTCATTGCTGTTATTATGGCCTCCCAGATGTTTCATGTCCGTGATCGGTGGCAGCTGACAGTTTACTGGGAACAGCGCTAAACTTGTGTTCTGCTGGGAACCGCTTGGACAGGCGGGATACTGTCACCACCATTCACAAAACAAGGCAATTAATACAATTGAGCAGGAAATCGCCTACTTTATCCAGGAATCATAATGTCATAAAGTCCAGTTAAACGGGTTGTAAACCTATAAAATTAAAAATAAACAAAGCATATCCCTTTACAGTGTGTACTTGCCTCAATCCAAAGCACCGAGTGGAGTTCCTATCTGATCTCTCCTCGCTCTGCTATCTGCATGAGTCACTTCTGACAGTTTAACTGGACACCTAGCAATCCCCAGAGATGGCTCCGCCCCCCCCGCCCCCCCACCCCTCCACCAGTACACAGAAGGTGATTGACAGCCCAGGCTGTGCATATTTTCCTATGTGCAGAGGGGGGTGTGTCCATTCCCTCCCCTCAGGACTCAGATTACACTCAGCAGCCTGCTCTATGCTGTGCAGTGTGTAATGTCAGGCACCCACCCCCTGCCTTCCAGAGCTGATAAATAGCCTTTGATCTGTGTTTTAGGAGGCTGTAGAGGAGTGATGGCTGCAGATAAACAGGTACAACTTTTGTAGGAGGATTTGTTTAATCTCTGTGTATCACCTGAGGCCAGTCACTTCACTGGGTATAGGGAAAGGTTTACAACCAATTTAAAGTGTACAGCCAAACTTTTATTTTAAGGTTTCGAAAGAGTAGCGTTTTCTTTCTGCTTTTTGTGTACAGTACCTTGGGGGAGATTTCCCCGCACTTCCTGTCCCTAAGATGCAACAGGAAGTTAGTAGAAATTTCCCAAAACTCAAAGGAATTCAACTCCTAGACAGTTGTCCCTGGAACAGATGTTTCCATTGGAAGATTTCCTCTTAGAGCAGTTGTTGCCAAACTATGGCCTCTCCTTGCCTTGGGGCACTATTCATCCCACTGATGCCAACAATGGTGCACAATTCCTTTTACTGACAACAACGGGGCACTATTCCTCCCACTGACACCAATGATGGGACACTATTCCTCCCACTGACACCAATGATGGGACACTATTCCTCCCACTGATACTAATGATGGGACACTATTCCTCCCACTGATACTAATGATGGGACACTATTGATCTTTTATTAAAAGAATCAAGCAACCAATTTTATACAAAAGTAAAAAACAAAACCATAGTACAAAATTTCAACAGAAATCCAAGGAATACACATCCATGTTCAGAATATATACAATATATACATAATCCGTTACCAAAACTATTTACATAAAGCAGCAGAGAGGGCCTAAGAGGCACAACCCATCACCTATGTACGCAGCCATTTATCAAAAATTAATCCAAAAAATAATAATCTAGGGTGATAAGAGACAGACAGCCACACCCGGGAAAGAGACTCCTGGCAGTCAGGGAGGCTTGAAACCCCTCCACGCCTTCAACCAAGCCCCCTGACTCCGCTTGTCTCTCTCAAGTACCCGAATCTTCTCCACCTCATGCAGAATGTCATACACCACCACCTGAACAGGAAGGATTTTACGCCGAATGCTGACCTGACACCGTGCGTTCCAAGTGAAATAACGGACTACTATGCTAACTAGAAAAAGTGTATCTAAACAAAAAACCCCACCAGTATTGAATGCTCCATACACCCACTCAGCATAACCCAGCCTGGAGAGGAAAGGGACACCGAGGGCCCGCCCCACCTGTTTGTACACCTCTATGTTAAAAGGGCAATGAAGCAGAAAATGGTCCATAGTCTCCTCCTCACCTGCACACTCCTCCCGAGGACAGCTACGATCCACCCCACTGCGGAATTTCAAATTGCCCCTAACATAGAGCCTCCCATGGAAGCACATCCAGGCCAGATCCCTGAATTTAGGAGGTACTCTGTCCAAATTAATAAGTCTTAACCCTGCCCTCAAAACTGGGCCTGGGCAATCCCTTAAGGCCAGTGGGTCATGAAAGACTTCGCTCAAGACTCGACTCATAAGGACTTTCCTCGGAACCGATCTGAGATCTTCAGCCGACAATCGCCACTGCCGTAATAACTTCAGGCACGGAGCGACATAGGCTGGTAGCTGACCACGATGACCCCTGAGATTCTTCACTTGGCCACCTTCTTCCCAAAGTCGCAGAAAAGGCCTAAACCAAGATCTAAAAATGCCTGCCCATCCAGGAGGTTCCACTGCAAGCATATTACCAATATTAAACTTGAGAAAAAGCAGTGAAAAGAAAAGAACTGGGTTGACCATACCTAAGCCACCCTCCCTCCTGGATAGATAGGTGACATTCCTCTTGATGGGGTTCAGTCTGTTCCCCCACAACATCTGGAAGAACACACTACTGACCCTAGCATAGAGAGACACTGGCAAGATGCAGACAAAGCTGACATACAAAAAGATCGGAATCAGGTAAGTCTTAATCAGATCAACCCTTTCCCTCATAGATAACTTCCATTTCTTCCAGCTGACCACCTTAGTATTGGCAATTTCCAGTCTGCCTTCCCAGTTTTTGAGGCCATAATCGCCGGGTCCAAATTCAATGCCTAGAATCTTAATTCTTTCCTGGGGCACTGGAAAGGTGTCCGGGAGATCAAAACCCTCACCTTCCTTTCCCATCCAGAAGACTTCACTCTTTTCCTGATTGATCTTGGAGCCTGATGCTTCAGAATACCGTGATGTCAGAGAGACCACCTCCTCTGCTTCATTCGCCCCGGTGACAATCACTGACACATCGTCCGCATAGGCAACAACCCTCAAAGGCGGCTCACCCGGGAGACCCACTGGTACCCCACACAACATGCCGCTCTCTAGCCTCCTGATGAAAGGGTCGATTGCAAACACATAGAGCAGGGGACTCAGGGGACAACCCTGGCGCACCCCGGAGCCAACCTCAAAGGACTGCCCAACCCAACCATTAACAAGAGGAAAGCTTTCTGCCCCCTTATACAAGACTTTTAACCAATCGACAAAACCACCTGGCAGACCGTACTTACTAAGGAGCAACCACAGGTACTCATGGTTGACACGATCAAAAGCCTTTGCCTGATCTAATGTCAGCAAATACTTTCCCCAGCCTGCAGCCCTGCACCGCTCCAAGGCCTCCCGGACAGCTAAAACCGCTGTGAAGGTGCACCTACCCTGGACCGAACAGTGCTGATGGCGAGAAAGCAAAGACTCTGCTACTGACGATAGGCGCCAGAAAAATATCTTTGCCAGTATCTTTCTATCGACATTAAGAAGGCTGATGGGGCGCCAATTCTCAATCATCGAAGGATCTTTACCCTTTGAAAGAAGAATCACAGCCGAGTGCCTCATGGAAGGGGGAAGTACCCCCTCAGCAAGGCAACTGTTAAAAACCTCTACCAAATGTGGGGCCAGAATAGACTTAAAGGCTTTGTAAAACTCAGCCGTCAAGCCATCCGGTCCAGGTGACTTTTTGATGGCAAGTTGTTCAATTGCCCTCATCACCTCTTCAACTGTGATCTCCTCTGTCAAATTCATCAATGGGACATCTTCATCATTTAGACCTGGAGTAGAGTCCAAAAAGCCTTCCATCTTGTCACGGTCAAGCTCTTTCCTCCCAAGAAGGTCAGCATAAAAGGACCTCACGACCTCCAGAATCCCTGACCTGGACTTTGTCAAGGAACCTGTACTGTCTTTAAGGCCAACGACCGTTTTAACAGCTACACCTTGTTTGCAGTTCTGGTAAGGGTCAGGCGAGTGGTACTTCCCATAGTCCCTCTCCAGAACCAAAGAGGCATGCCGGTCATATTGACACTTCCTGAGAAGGAGTTTCACTTCGGAGATTTCCCCAGGATCTCCACCTCTCGAGACAAGAATATCCAGCTTCCTCCGCAAACGTTGGTAGGTCATGTATTTATTAAACTGTTTTCTATTGGCTAGGCCCCTGAAGAATCCAGCGATCCTCTTTTTGGTCAGCTCCCACCACTCAGCCTTGCTGCTACAAAAGTCCAGGATGGTCACCTGTGCCTGAAAGAATTCCTCAAAGGATTGTCTAACATGTTCTTCCTTGAGTAGAGTCGAATTCAATCTCCAGATGCCCTTACCCCTCTGAGGGGCGTCTGAAGCATTCAGGACCACAGATAGCATACAGTGATCAGAGAACTCCACTGCCTGCACCACTGGGGGTGAGAAAGCAGAGGTCTCCTTCAAAAAAAACCTATCTATTCTACTCTGACTATTACCTCGATGAAAGGTGAACCCGGTGTCATCCGGGAGGTGCTTAATGTGCACATCCACAAGACCAGCATCCCTAACCATACTATTTAAAAAAACGCTATCATATCCCAGCCTGTCCTTGAAGTCCTTCCTGTCCTTGGGCCTAGTTACTGTATTAAAGTCACCTCCAAAGACCACTTGCCGGGATGTAAAAAGAAATGGCTTGATCCTTGTAAAAAGGCATTTCCTGTCCCACTTTGTGTGCGGCCCATAGACATTAATTAGGCGCAGGTCCTGCCCTCCCACAAGGACGTCTAAGACCATACATCTCCCAATCTCCACCTCAATAACCCGCCGGATAGTTACCATGCCGGTTTTAAACAACACCGCCACACCGCCGTAAGGCTCGGCCGCAAGAGACCAGTAAGATGGACCATACCTCCACTCTCTCTTGGCCATATGAATATCTGCCAAGGAGGTGAGCCTAGTCTCTTGCAAAAATAAAATTTCAGCATCTAATTGGCTGAACAAAAAGAAGGCCATAGAACGAGCTCTTACTGACTTAATGCTGGCGACATTTATTGTCACCACTTTTAACGGAGGGGGAACCGCCATTTGGGTTATTGGGTGGATTGCTTCTTAGCTCCCCTCTGCTGCTCATCACCAGAAGCCTCTCTCTTTCTTGAGGCCGCCTCAAACTCCATCTCAGAATCAGAACTTCGCTCCGAAGAAGCTCCAGATGAGGAAATCTCCCACTTAGAGGACCTATAACGGTTGGAGACAGGCACTGGAGCCTGTTCCGTCCTCACCACCTGCTTCTTCCGCTTCCCAACCTTCCTTCTCTCCTCCAGGTACTGCAGGTCAGCTTCAGAGATGCCCTTATCTCCTGTTTTTTTCTTTGAAGTCTTTACAGAAGACTCCTTTAGAGAGGCAGAAGCGACCTTTTTAAAACCCACTACCACTCCCGGTGGGGGGGTTACTCCCTTTGAATCTGACTTAGGAGGGGTAGACTCCTGGGGGGTAACTGACTCGGGGGGCACAGACTTGGAAGGTTCTGACACAAGAGGAGGGGATACAGTAGGCTGGGGGGACACAGAGACAGATACAGAAGGAATACTTACAGACACAGGAGCGGTAGCCACAGGAACTGGAGAGGGATCCTGAGCAGGACCAGGGGAGTCAGTCACCGCAGAGGAGGATGGTACACCAGGGGCATCACCCTCCATCCTGTCCAGCCTTGACAAGTCATCTAGTACCTCCTTCTCCATATTGTGCCAGGCTTCAGGACATCTGCTGTAGGGGTGGCCAAGGCGCAGGCACAGGTTGCACCTGATCATCTCGGTGCAGTCCTTGGCCATATGACCCTGACCCCGACACACTGAACATATCAAGGCTGAACAGGAAGAGCTCAAATGCCCCTTTTCTCCACAGCGGTGACACAGCTTCGGCTGACCAGGGTAGAAAATAGTCATCCTATCCCTCCCTATAAAAGCTGAGGAGGGCAGGTGACGGACAACATTCCCATCCCTGGCCAACCTGACTGTAACCGACCAACCCCCAGTCCAGATGTTACGCTCATCAAGGATTTTGCTGGGCTTAGTCAAAACCTCACCATAGTTCCTTAACCAGACCTCTAGGTCCCGAGTAGGAACACTCTCATTAGTGAGTATGATGGTGATCTTTTTCACCGTTGACCTTTGCGAAACCGCAACTGGGGCCAGACCTTCCCATTCAGGTCTTGACCTGCACCGAGCCTCATATCGCTCCCAGAACAGGTCAAGACCCTCTGGCCTGGTGAAACTAATGGTATAATCCCGTGTCCCAGCAACATGTATAAAGGCATACAGATCATTTGCCCCAAAACCCATCTCCAAAATCAAATCCACCACCGCACGCCGTGCTGGAGGGATCGCACCACCTTCCCATTTGAGAATTACCACATTTCTTCTCGGACCCCCAGCAGAAGCCAGAGACCCAAGACCAGATCCCGGGGTGCCCAAAGTGGTAGGCTGCAGGGGGAAACCCCGCTTGGGGGTGGAGCCACCAGGAGCAGAGCGTACCACCTGAGCAAACGTGGGTTTATCAGGGCCAAGGCCCCACACAGAAGTCACAGTAGTCTGTACATTATTATTATTTGCTTGGACTGAGCTGGGACGATTGTCCATCACACTTGTACAATTGCTATCAGTCACACACACGTTCAATTTCCCATCAGGAATAGTCACAGTTGCTGCAATACCAGCTGTGTCCTGATGCTGCACTGTAGAGTCTCCAGCAGCTGTGGGGCAAACATCTTTAGACTCAGCCAAAGGAGAGTTAATAAGCTCTGCTGACACCGGTAGTTCCTTTTCAGAAATGTCATTTTTTAAATGCAGCTCTTGCTGCGCTGCAGCATTAGAAGGTAAAACATTGCTACACATAGCATTAGAGACTTGAGTGTCACTGGGCACACTTTCAACATTGCTCATGGTGTTAGATGACACAAAAACAGATTCATCCCCTGCTTGGGGCTTGACATTATCAGACACATTATCAGTTATGTCCTCATCACCAAACGCCAGCTGATCCCCCCGCACAGGAGACTCCATTACCTGGATGGCCCTGAGCATGCCTCCTGAGTCCTGGGAAGGCATGGGGCTGCTTACCTCTACCTGAGGGGGCAGGGGGTCAGAACTGGGGGTCTCCTCCTCCACCTCCATCTTTGTCATCCTCGCAAACCTTTTATCATTGTAAAACTTTTCCTTAAATGGCCCATCTCTTCCTTCCATGATGGACACAATGGTCTCCTGATGTTCAACCCGGACCTTGGCCAGTTGGATCTCCGGATCCATGGACCCTCGTTTCTGGCTATGCAAGCCCTCACGCTGCCTTCTCAGGCGCTTCAGCTCCGCTCTCAGTTTATAGAGCTTGTCTCTTTCTCTATTCAGGGCTTTAATCCCGGCCACCACTCGCTCCTGAATTGCCTCTGAGCCTTCATCCTTACCAGGGGCAGAAAGATCACAAGCCATGGTTTGTACAGAGGAAGGCATATCGCCTGATGGCCCAGGAGATGGCTGGGAGCTTCCAGCAGGAGAGGCCCTGCTGTCCTCCATGGCTTCCCCAGAAAGGGGCCAGGAGAGCTGGGATAGATTTCCTCACCAGTCCCCTCTCACACGGATCTGCAGCAGCTCCAGAGAGACAGCCTCCTCCTGACACACCTGTGCTCCAATGATGGGTGGGGCACTATTCCTCCCACTGACACCAATGATGAGGCACTATTCCACCCACTGACACCACTGATGGGACACTATTCCTCCCACTGACACCAATGATGGGACACTATTCCTCCCATTGACACCAATGATGGGTCACTATTCCTCCCACTGACACCAATGATGGGACACCATTCCTCCCACTGACACCAATCCTGCAACACACTGTGCATTGCCTGGCAACGCTTCCCTGACAAACTCTGCAATGTTACACAGCACCTTCCAGGTGCCACTCTGTTAAGAAGCAGTTGGGTGGATGCCAGGGGAACCAGCGTGGAATGCACCGCTGGGCCAGAAACTGTAACTTTGGTGACTTGGACATCTTGGGTGTGGAAACGGGATGACATCAGCAGTTAGATCATGGCTACTTGTTTCAGGGCTTTGCCCCTTTCTCAAGCCTGAGGCTTCCTGCAACACACTGTGCATTGCCTGGCAAAGCTTACCTGACAAACTCTGTGATGTTACACAGCACCTTCCAGGCCCCACTCAGTTAAGAAGCAGATGAGTGTGTTGAACATCAGTGGAATCAGTGTGGAATGCACCGCTGGGCCAGAAACTGGGGGATGTTGGACATTTTGTATGTGGAAACTGGATGACGTCAGCAGTTAGGGCATGGCTACGTGTTTCAGGGTTTTGCCCCTTTCTCAAGCATGAGTCTTCCTGTAACACACTGTGCATTGCCTGGCAATGCTTCCCTGGCAAACTTTGTGATGTTACACAGCACCTTCCAGGCGCCACTTTTTTAAGCAATAAAAACTTGACAGAGGATCTAACTCTTTCCCAATCTGTCCGAAACTGGAAAAAAAAAAGGTTTTCCCTTGACATATAGCATTTTAGGTGCATTTAATCTGGGTTGCTTTATACTCTTTATACTAATGCTAAAAGATTAGATATTTTTCTGGAGCAGTACTGGGACTTCTTGTTCCTTGATCCTAGTCTGAGAGCAGTTTCTCTCCCTGCCTGATAGATGGGGCAGCCTACAACAATCAAGACCGAGAATACCCGACCTGCACATTCACTTTTCTAAGCAATCGATGTTCCCAGAGCAACAAATTACCAGCAAAAAAAATTCAGGAGAGGTGAATTCAAATATACTTAGATGAAATGCATAAGCCCTGGCCAGGTAGACTGTGTACTCTGTATGCATCTCGGGACGCTCAGAAACCAACCAGAATAAAAGGGGGAATTCCAGGTTATAACATGTTGTTTCAATCAATTCAGAATTGGCAAAACTACAACTTTTAAAGTCCATGTGAAAAAATGTAAGGCAATATAAATTTACCAACCGGCCACTTTTTTTTATCTGTATCCTTGAATTTAGATTCATTCATCTTGCTGTATAAATGTTAAAAATGCAATAAAAACCTTACAGCAGATCTTCAAACAAAAGGGGGGTTTACTGTTCTTCAGATTTTAGGGGTGGCCGATGGGAGTAGAAAATGTCCTGGCATCAGTGGGAGTAAACAATGGCCCATCTTTGTTATTTGGGGGAGGAATAGTGCCCCATTGCTGGTGTCAGTGGAATGAATACTACACTATCATTGGTGTCAGTGGAAAGAATAGTACCCCATCGTTGTGCCAGTGGAAGGAGTACTACCCCATTATTGGCGTCGGTGGAAAGAATAGTGCCCCATTTTGGTTTAAGTGGAAGGAGTAGTGCTCTATCATTGGTGTCAGTGGGAAGAATAGGTCCCCATCACTTGTGTCAGTAGGAGAAATAGTACCATATCATTAGTGTCACTGGAAAGAATAGTGCCCCGTTATTGATGTCAGCGGAAGAAATAGTACCCCATCACTGGTGGTGTTAGTGGAAAGAATAGTACCCCATGATTGGTGTCAGTGGAAGGAATACTACCCTATTATTGGCGTCGGTGCAAAGAATAGGGCCCAATTGTTGGTGCCAGTGGAAGGAATAGTGCCCCATCATTGGTGTCTGTGGATGGAAGGAGTAGTGCTCTATCATTGGTGTGAGTGGGAAGAATAGTACTCCATCACTCCTGTCAATGGGAGAAATAGTACCCCGTAATGGGTGTCAGTGGAAAGAATAGTACCCCATTATTGGTGTCAGCGGAAGAAATAGTACCCCATCACTGGTGTCAGTGGAAAGAATAGTACCCCCATCACTGGTGTCAGTGGAAAGAATAGTACCCCCATCATTGGTGTCAGTGGGAATAATAGTACCCCATCATTGGTGTCAGTGGGAGGAATAGTACCCCATCATTGGTGTCAGTGGAAGGAATAGTACCCCATGATTGGTGTCAGTGGAAGGAATACTACCCTATTATTGGCGTTGGTGCAAAGAATAGGGCCCAATTGTTGGTGTCAGTGGAAAGAATAGTGCCCCATCATTGGTGTCTGTGGATGGAAGGAGTAGTGCTCTATCATTGGTGTGAGTGGGAAGAATAGTACTCCATCACTCCTGTCAATGGGAGAAATAGTACCCCGTAATTGGTGTCAGTGGAAAGAATAGTACCCCATTATTGGTGTCAGTGGAAGAAATAGTACCCCATTATTGGTGTCAGTGGAAGGAATAGTGCCCCACCATTGGTGTCAGTGGAAGGAATAGTGCCCCACCATTGGTGTCAGTGGAAGGAATAGTGTCCCACCATTGGTGTCAGTGGAAGGAATAGTGTCCCACCATTGGTGTTAGTGGAAGGAATAGTGCCCAATGGTTGGTTTCAGTTGGAGGAATAGTTCCTCATATCATTGGGAGTAACAGAGCCTTGTATTAGTGGTAGGAACAGTGCCCCAAGGGCCGGATAAAGGCAAGCAAAGGGCCACATCTGGCTCATTGGTCGTAGTATAGAGACCGCTCCATCATCCTAATATCTACTGAAGAGCAGCATCGGAAGTAAACCTACCAACGTGTCCACAGAATCAGAAGAGTAGTCATGGGCACTCGGCAGCATTGTCCCTGAAAAATATGTTGACAGTTCTGCAGGAATGAATGATTGATGCCTATCTTCTTCAGTCAGTGAAATAAGTGAGATGACTCTACTGGGAGGTGGATCCTATGACTAGGGACTTGTAGGTGAGCTTTTGCTGACTCCTTGCCTTCCCTGAGGGGTCAGTCACTGGTATGTCAACTCTTCGACTGCTGCAGTTATTTATTTCCTTCTGCCTCGGGTATCAAAATATACGGATTCTCTGATGTCTCCTGTACAGACTCCGCATTCCTCTCCGCTTTCTGGGCCCTCGTAGGGTTGAGCCCCTCCTCATATATACTTTGTATAGAGAGGTGGAACAGGTGTGTCTGCTGAGATTCGGTTACTATGCTATACTATCAATGTAAAGACCCCAGTTTTTTTAGGTGATTTTGAAACTTTTTTCCCCCCTTGTGAACGTGTATATTTATGTGTTTTCCAGCTTGTGCTATTTTTGTTTTGGCCAATGGGAAGCAGTATTATTTGTGACATCATATGTTTTCATCATCCTTGTATCTGCGCCCTGGTTTTTCTCCTTAACCACTTGCCCTCCGAAATATTTACCCCTCTTCAGACCAGGACATTTTTTGAGATACGACACTGCGCTACTTTAACCGACAATTACACAACGCTGTACCCAAATGAAAGGTATGACATTTTTTCACTTTCTTTTGGTGGTATTTGATCACTACTGCATTTTTTTGTGCTATAAACAAAAGAATATTGACAATTTTGAAAAAAAAAACAAAAAAAAAACAATATTTTTTACTTTCTGCTATAAAACATATCACATAAAAAACATATGAAAAATCTAATTTCTTCAAAAATGTAGGCCAAAATGTATTCTGCTACATATTTTTGATTTGCGCAAAAGTTATAGCGGCTACAAAGTATGGGATACAGTGCCTTGAAAAAGTATTCATACCCTTTGAAATTTTCCACATTTTGTCATGTTACAACCAAAAACGTAAATGTATTATATTGGGATTTTGTGTGATAGACCAACACAAAGTGGCACATAATTGTGAAGTGGAAGAAAAATGATAAATGGTTTTCAATTTTTTTTTTACAAATAAATATGTGAAAAGTGTGGCGTGCATTTGTATTCAGCCCCCCGGAGTCAATACTTTGTAGAACCACCTTTCACTGCAATTACAGCTGCAAGTCTTTTTGGGGATGTCTCTATCAGCTTTGCACATCTAGAGGGTGACATTTTTGCCCATTCTTCTTTGAGCTCAAGCTCTGTCAGATTGGATGGAGAACGTCTGTGAACAGCAATTTTCAAGTCTTGCCAAAGATTCTCAATTGGATTTAGGTCTGGACTTTGACTGGGCCATTCTAATGAATATGGTTTTATCCTAAACCATGCCATTGTAGCTCTGTATGTATGTTTAGGGTCATAGTCCTGCTGGAAGGTGAACCGCCACCCCAGTCTCAAGTCTTTTGCAGACTCTTAACAGGTTATCTTGTAAGACTGCCCTGCATTTGGCTCCATCCATCTTCCTATCAACTCTGACCAGCCTCCCTTTCTCTGCTGAAGAAAAGCATCCCCACAACGTGATGCTGCCTCCACCATGTTTCACGGAGGGGATGGTGTGTTCAGGGTGATGTGCAGTGTTAGTTTTCTGCCACACATAGAGTTTTGCTTTTAGGCCAAAAAGTTCAATTTTGGTCTCATCTGACCAGAGCACCTTCTTTCATATGTTTGCTGTGTTCCCCACATGGCTTCTCACAAACTGCAAACTGGACTTCTCTATGGCTTTCTTTCAGCAATGGCTTTCTTCTTGCCACTCTTCCATAAAGGCCAGATTTGTGGAGGACACGACTAATAGTTGTCCTGTGGACAGATTCTCCCACCTGAACTGTGGATCTCTGCAGCTCCTCCAGAGTTACCATGGGCCTCTTGGCTGCTTCTCTGATGAATGCTCTCCTTGCTCGGCATGTCAGTTTAGGTGGAAGGTCATGTGTTGTTAGGTTTTCAGTTGTGCCATACTCTTTCCATTTTCGAATGATGGATCCGTGAGATATTCAAAGCTTGGGATTTTTTTTAATAGCTAACCCTGCTTCTCCACAACTTTATCCTTGACCTGTCTGGCGTGTTCCTTGGCCTTCAAAATGCTGTTTGTTCACTAAGGTTCTCTAACAAACCTCTGAGGGCTTTACGGAACATCTGTAGTTATACTGAGATTAAATTTCACACATGTGGACTCTATTTACTAATTGGGTGACTTCTGAAGGAAATTGGTTCCACTAGATTTTAGTTAGGGGTCTCAGAGTAAAGGGGGCTGAATACAAATGCACGCCACACTTTTCACATATTTTTATTTGTAAAAAAATTTGAAAACCATCTACCATTTTCATTCCACTTCACAATTATGTGCCACTTTGTGTTGGCCTATTACATAAAATCTCAATAAAATACAATTATGGTTTTGTTTGTAACGTGGCAAAATGTGGAAAATTTCAAGGGGTATGAATACTTTTTCCAAGCACTGTATGTTTTCTACTTTATGCTATAAAACATATCCTATAAAAAAAAAAAAAAAAAAAAATCAAACTTCTTTATAAATTTAGGCCAAAATGTATTCTGCTACATATTTTTGGTAAAAAAAATCCCAATAAGCGTATATTGATTGGTTCGCGCAAAAGTTAAAGCTTCTAGCACAAGCGCACTCACAATGCATTATACAAAAGAGCTGAAAAGTGCGCTTATTAGCGCAAGAGAAATTGATTACGCATAGCATATATTTGAATTTCCCCGACATGGGATACTGTATATACTGGATTTTTTATTTATTTATTTATTTATACTAGTAATGGCAGCAAATCAGCTGTGATATTGCGGCGGACATCTGACACTGACACTTTGTGGGAACCAGTGACACTAATACAGTGATCAGTGCTAAAAATATGCACTGCCACTGTACTAATGCCACTGGCTGGGAAGGGGTTAAACATCTAAATCCGTTTACAATTTTTAAACATTTTTGAAAGCTGGTACAATTATATTGTTAATAGGCGCTATAATAAACGTTCAGGTTCTTGCATAAGCCCAGTTGTGACTGATACTCTTTAAACCTACCATGGCATAAGTTGATAGTCTCCCATATGGGTGGCACAGTGGTGTAGTGGATAGCACTTTTGCCTAGCAGTAAGAAGGGTTGTTGGTTCGAATCCCGACCACAACACTACCTGCCTGGAGTTTGCATGTTCTCCCTGTGCCTGCGTGGGTTTCCTCTGGGTACTCCGGTTTCCTCCCACACTCCATAGACATGCTGGTAGGTTAATTGGCTTCTGTCTAAATTGTCCCTAGTATGTATGAATGTGAGTTAGGGACCTTAGAGTGTAAGCTCCTTGAGGGTAGGGACTGATGTGAATGTACAATGTATATGTAAAGCGCTGCATATATTGAATGATGGCACTATATAAGTATCATAAATAAATACATTTGGTCTTCTTTTGCCTTGATAATGGGGTATGCCCATGTATTTGCCCAAAGTAGCCCATTGCTTGTTGACCATTTTTGGAGGAATGAATAGATTATTAGGATTTAATATTTCTTTTCATAAACAAATAATGGACAGAAAAATGAAAAATCTTTTCTAAACGCATTGCTTTTTCTTTACAATAAAGAGCGCAGGCAACTTGCCCTTCTCCATAGTCACAAGCATTAACCTAGTTGAGGATTTGAGATTTTTAACCTGCCAGCATACTGTGGTGCCTGAAGGTGATAAGATAATGTTTGCATTTACGACCTTACTCTCAGGTCAATGGGCATCTTTAGAGTATAGTCTTGGCTGGTCCTCTTTAACGCAATGGCTCCTGTTTACTTTTGCCTGTGGCACCTATCCAGTCCCAATCTGCTTGGCTTTGCAATGTTGATATTACCATAGCGTGTGAACTATTTTTAAATTAGCAGCATTAATAGTGATAAACCCAGGCTGACTTGTAAGATGATGCCCTCCTAAGTTCGCCCATCCCAGGCGTGATTCCCCAGCTATCCTTGGCTCTGGCAGGGGACAACCGTGCGTGATGTGTGTTTTCACACCATGCAGGAGGAGGCTGGTGAGGTGATGATGTTGACTTGCCAAATAGTAGAGTCAATGACTGGCAGCCTGTGTCAGACAACAAACAATGGCTAAGCGAAGACGGATGTTACTCAGATCTTCTCTTGCAAGGACCTGCGAAGTACGCCTCAGTGTTTCAAACAATTCTGGGTTATTAGGTCACACTCTGAGGGTGTTAGGAGGTTCTATTTGTACGTATAGCCTGGTGTCTAGCAATGGTGTAGCTAGAACCATAGTAAGATGACATGAGTGTTATGAGGTCCACCATGATGGCCCTAAAAAATGATGATTTAGGATCATTCTTTACGCTAAAATGTTATTTGAGAGGTAATTAGTGTGAAGCACTTTTTGACCATATTCCGTTGAAGGATTTACATGGTTTAAATTGGACCTATTTGTTCTATTTGTTTGTATGGCCTGATGTCTAGCAATGGTGTAGCTACAACCATAGTAAGATGACATGAGTGTTATGAGGTCCACCATGATGGACCTAAAAAATCATTATCTAAGATCCTTCTCTACGCTGCTATGTTATTTGAGAGGTAATTAGTGTGAAGCACTTTTTGACCATATTCCGTTGAAGGATTTACATGGTTTAAATTGGACCTCCAGCCAAACCTTTTTACATTCAGTTCTGGGCAGAATTAGAAGGGTTTGAAATCTTTGTTTATTCTTGATTTATTCTTACTGGCATCTGTGTCCCCTGTCAGTTTTATTGATAGGATGCCAACTGCTAAATTGATCTTCTCATGCTGTATTCAAGCACTCGCCTCTAACGTCTAAACATCCGAATAGAATGTAGCTAGCTTTGGCTGCAGATGCACACAAACAATGCTAGCTAGCAAAACCTACCATGAGTAAAGCTTCTACACTTTAATTCTCTAAGCCTTGATGAAGGGAGCTTTGTTATCCCGAAATGTGTTTGGATCTTCTACACTACAAATAAAGTAGACAAGGGGTGTCAGACTCGATTTCATCACGGGCCACATCAGCATTATGGTTACCCTTTAAGGGCTGGTTGTATCTGTAAGACTAGATGTACAGAGCACCCCTGCCCACTTTACATCATATGTCAAGAGCCCCCCCACCATCAAAAGTCGCCCACCCTCCCTTACATCACAGTGCAACCCCGTCACTGTGTGCTGCTGTTGGGAAGAAGCTGGGGGATGGAGCTGGGAAGCAAAAAGTGCAGGTTCTGGAGGAGGACCAGAGGAGGGCTAGAGTCAGCTGCTGGAGGCTGCTGAATGCTGAGACCAGGGGAGACAGAGACAAGGGGGTGCTGGTGCTTCACAGAGAGGCACAGAATCTGTAGGAGGAGTTCTGTCCTCCTCTCTGGTGCCGACTGCTGAGATAAGGTGAGGGTGGAGACGAGGAAGTTGCCGCAGCTACAGGAGAGGTGAGAGGGCCACAGGAAATGGCCTAGCGGGTTGGATTTGGTCTGCAGGCCTTGTGTTTGATACACGTGAAGTAGACTGTATTGATAATCCTTTTGACAATCTGTATTCCTTTGAGCTCCAAAAGTCTCCTACTGATACCTGTGGACTAAGAGTAGCTTCTAAATAGGTGAAAAAAGATTTATCCCATGACATTTGCTCATGTAGTATTAGTGTTGGTTCTGGTATCTAAATGATCCCTGTGATAATACCCATGATTGCCACAATAACAGAAATTTATGAGCGTTTTAGGTTTGGTGTTTGTGGATCATGTAGGTAGGTTGGTAGAAGGATTTTGTTCTAAAAGAGGGTCAGTCTCTTCAAAAAAGGACTTGCCATCTGCTTGCTTTACTACATTTACTACACAAGGCCCTCAGTTCTTGGTGAACTTTGATACACCCCCTACATCCCACAATGCAGTGCAAGCACTGTACATATAGAACATTTTAGGGGGTTCCAGAACTCCAACATTTTTGTCCTCTTGATGTCGAAACTGTTTGGTAGATGTTGGAGACGTGAACCACCTGTCTCTTCTGTCTCTAGGGATTGGTAATGATGAGACCTCTGCACTGAATTCCCAGGATTACACATCTGCTCTGTCCATTATGAGGGGCTCCCAACATCCGTTCTCGATTTTTTTTTTTCTTTATATATGGAGAATGTAACAAGGGGTGGACGATAAAACCCAATAATTCCAGGTGGACAGAAACAGAGCTGAGAATGCAGGTTTTCTATGGCAGGTTTTCTTGTTGTTGATTATCCAAGAGACATACAGTATAAGAAGATAGAGGCTGATTCCAATCCATATATCACTTTTGAGTGACGTGACCTTCTAATCAGCTGTGATTCGGTCACTCGTGTACCTGCTCAGAGCAGATGCATCTGGGAGTAGATCCAGCATAGATATGGTGCCCATCTCTGCATCTAGTTCGTGTTGTTGGATCAGTGACAAGCAATTCATGTAGAAACAGATTCTTTCTGACAAAGGTTCTAAGCCTAGGCGTCATTGTGTTTACCAGGCTGTGTGTGGTTTCTGTATCAGATGGGACTGTTATCATTGCACTGTCCAACTATTGTTTTCATGGTTCTGGAGGCCATCTTGTCTAAAATTAACCCCTGATTTGTCCATATCTGTTTTGTTGTCGGTTTGCTTTGAAGGATATTTTAATCCTGTGTTGGTATTGCGTTACATTTGCTGTATAAATAAAATGTGTGAGATATTGAGCTAGTCCTGGAATACACAGTTTCGCTTTACAGATACCCCAGTTTACCTTCTTTTGCGTTTACTCTTGAGTGAGTAGCTAATCACAGACAGCCTGTATTTGTGTTGCATTACTACTGCCACTTCTAACCCTACATAACCTCTGTGTAGTCCATATACATATTTGCTGACTGGTTGTTAACAATGTGCCGAAACCCAGTGGATAAACCAACAGTCCAGCCCTGCAGATTACTCCTGAAGAACCGCTTTCCTAGTAAAATCTGTACAGTTTGGCTGACAATTTGACAGGCAGCCCCATTATGTTTATGGTACAACTAGAACCTGGTACAGACTGGGAAATGCCAGGGAACTAGTACGCATGTTATACCAGATGGTACCAGATAAAGTGGTATAGTTGGTGGTTCTAGAAGTTTTGAAGGTCACTCTATAAGTACGTTATCGCTGTGTAACTCAGAGGTCTGGCTAATCTCTGTAGACCAGGGATCTTCAAACTATGGCCCTCCAGCTGTTCCGGAACTACACATCCCATGAGGCATTGTAAAACTCTGACATTCACAGACATGACTAGGCATGATGGGAATTGTAGTTCATGAACAACTGGAGGGCCGTAGTTTGAAGACCCCTGCTGTAGACTTACTGGGCTGTATATCTACAAATTAGCAGTCTGGTCAGTCTCTTTATAATTAGATAGTCTGGATATTTTTTATGGTAGTTGGGTCATCTATCTCTGCAAAGAAGTACTTTGGATTAGCTTTCACTGTAACTGGTGGTCTCTGTGAAGCTTGTTGGACTATGTTGCTAGGCATTGTCTATAGTTATGAAGTCAGGATAGTCTCACTATGATTAGGCAGTTTGGGAAGTCTCTCTGTACCTGGGCAGTCTCACTCTCCAAATCTGTAACCCCGCATTCTGGATATTCTCTAGGTAACTGGTTGATCTCTCTATTTCCTGGGCAGTCTTGTAACTTGGCAGTTGGGTCATCCTCCTTTAAGTGGGCTGCTGCGTGTCTCCGAAGCTTGCCACTGTTAGGAGCCTGTAACTCTTGAGTCTGGGGAGTCTCTATGATAAATGGTGATTACTAGGCAGGATCTCAGTAACTGGGTAGTCTCTTCTAATTTGCAGCAATCTGTTTAATATCACCTCTCTATTTGGCTAGATGATCCTGCAATTTCAAACTTTGCAAATACAAATGGAGTAAGAAGAGTGAGTAATATGCTGGTGGGTAGGGGTCTACAGAAACAAAACCATGCAGATCTTGAGTTTAAACTCACTAGAGCAAGATTTCTCAATTAGGGCTTTGTGGAACCTAGAGGTTCCTCCAGAAGCTGCTAGGGGTTCATGCAATGAACCCCTGGCAATTCAATGAAGAGTTTCTAAATGCCAGTAACCACTAATATCAATGATCTTTGTAGCTGTATCTAAGGGGGCTGTTTTCCCACTGGTCAACAATGAAGGAGTGTCCTTCTCCCAGTGAAAAATATTATACAGTAAGGAGTGCTTCTCACATTGGCCACCATTGTATGGGACCACTACACCAACTATCAATATAGGAATGCATTTTCCAATGACCATCAATGTCAGGGCACTACAATTTTCACCTTTCATGTTTCTTTTATGGCCATTATTATTATTTGTTCCATTTCATGATTGTTACTGGATCATTTTTTTTATAGAGCAGTACACAAAATATTAAACCAGGTCTTGAGAAATGAATGTAGGTTGCCACATGCCAAAACTATCCTAACAACAACAACTGGAATACATTGTTCCTAGTAAAAAAAGGGGGACTGAGGCAAAGCAACACAATTAAAGAGACATTAAAGTTTGACTTTTTTTAAATTAAAATAAAAAACATGGTATACCTACTTGCTTTGTGCAATTGATTTACACATAGAAACCATAATCCTCTTCTTCTGGGGTCCCCAGCCAGAGCTCCAGACTCCTCCTTTTCAGCAAGTGCCCCCATGGAAAGCCAATTTCCATGGGGGCATCAGTGCGTGGTCCCTCCTGAGCTGCCTTATCTGTGTCTATTGACATAAAGCGAGCAACTCGGCCCCGCCCCCCACTTGCTTGGAACAGCATTTGATTGACAGCAGCGGTAGCCATGGGCTCCCACTGATATCAATCTGCCCAGAGAGGAGGCAGACAGTGGCGAGAGCCTCTGCTCTCGTGCACATCGTGGATCGGATCAGGCTCAGGTAAGTATGAGGAGGGCTGGGGGAGGTGGGGATTTTGCAGCACAGAAGGTTTTTTTACTCTAATGCATAGAATGTATGAAGGTGAAAAACCTTAAGGCTTTAGATCCACATTAAGTTCCATAAAAAAATTACAGTAGATTAAAATTAGATGATACGGCATGTTCCCGTGTCCCGCAGCCTAGTTGCTGCTCTCTCAGGGACATCACATGAGCATATACAAGATTTAAAAATCTCCATAATACAAAATACAAAGGAAAAAAAATGTTTTTCTCTGTGATTTTTTTTTTGTATTTCTTTGTATTTTGTGTTATGGAGATTTTTACATTTTGTAGATGCTCCTACGATGTTCCTGGGGAAGCAGCAACTAGTCTGTGAAATGCGTTGGTCTTAGTGGGAACATGCAAGTATCAACTTCTGATTTGGTATAGAACCCTTCATGGTTTTAATGTGCTGTTTCTCCTTATGGTGGAATGCAATTACAGTATGTGGTCACAAGTGATCAAATTTTAACATGTGTATTGTTGTAATAAAATTCTAATTTTTATGGAAATTAATTGTGTTACTTTTCCTCAGTACGAAGCCTTTAAAGTCCCCCTTTTTTTGCTAGGAACAATGTATTTCGGTTGTTCTTATAGAGCAACCTGCTCTGGGTATCAAATATATTTTCCTTTTATGTATTATAAGTATACAGTTTACTGACCATGCAAATGTGTCGTGAGCTAGAGATGTAATAATTTAGCAGTGGTTCCCCGAGACAAGAAAATTCTTTTAAATGTTCCTCTGTATTAAAAAGCTTGATAAAAGCTGCCATAGAGAAATAATCAAAACTAATCCTACCAATTGACCAATTGTCCAATTGAGCAACCTTGATTGTAACCAAACTGAAGTTTTAAATGCACCCAGATGCTTTCATCCAAAACTTGATTCAGTCTTCAAAATGCTGTAGAATAATTATTGATAATTGCTTGATTTGATCAAAGTATCAAAACTAATTTCCAAATAACTTAAATGATATCAATATGGGCAGCATTGGCCACTGTAAAACATTGGCCAATGGCCAGTATGTTTAACATACTTAGGTATCTACTGTAAAATTTTACCAGTAGGTCTTGCTTGTGTTTTTGACTAGGGATGGGCCGAATGGACCCATTTGGTTCGCACCAGAACTTTCGAACACCGCAAAAGTTCGGACCCAAATAAAGTAAATAGGTCCCAAACGTCAAAAATCAAAAGTGCCCATTTTGAAGTCTTATATGCATGTAATTGGGCATACAATGGTTATAGGGGTCTGGATCCTGCCCTGGGGGAAATGTATCAATAAAAGAAACGTTTGTGAAAAACATCATTTTTAAATGAGCAGTGATTTTTAGATTTTTAAAGTGAAAGCATAAAAATGAAAAATTCCTTCCAATATAGTGCCTGGGGGGGTCCCCTTAGTCTACCTGTAAAGTGGCAAATCTGTACCATTTCTAGAATCTGCTGCAGCAATAATTGCATTTATAAAGCCAAAAAAAATGAAATTTTTCTCTTCAAGCTGCCTTTATTTTGCTCAGCGTCAGCTGGGGAGCCAGTGTGTATGATGAGGCCACAATGCAGTGCACTGGGAACAAGATTAGAGATTTTTTGGGTACATTCTGTTGTCACTTTTGACTTTGGATAGAAGTAACGGGTGCAAAAAATGTACTCTTTTGGTGTTGGGGGCGCCTTCGCACTGTAACCCTGTACTCTTGATGAAAGCAAAAATTGGCCTTGCTGTAAAAAATTTCAATGATATGCACCTGTCAAACATGTGCTGAAAAAATGGTCTTTGGGTGTTAATTGTGCCCATGAAACCTATACCAAAAACATTCTTCCAGATGAAATGATTGAACACCCTCAAAGCTAGCCAGCCTTGAAGTCCTGCAGAGATTCCACATCCCAAAAAGACTTAATCAGTGACATCGGCATCAGGGGCTTCATAGCTGGTAATCCAGGACTGAGTCATTTGTATAAAAGTCAAACGGTCCACAGAGTCTGTGGACAGACGCGTTCTATGATCAGTAACAAAACCTCCTGCAGCACTGAATGCCCGTTCTGAAAGCACGCTGGATGCAGGGCAGCCCATCAACTCAATAGCATACTGGGAAAGTTCTGGCCAGTGGTCTATTCTCATGACCCAGTAAGTCAGTGGATCGTCAGCTGGAAAGCTCTCCATCTGTGTTTTGGCCCCGAGGTAATCGTCCACCATGTGATGCAGACGCTGCCGATGGGATGTGGAAGCTGACAGCCCTGGGCGGGGTGGACTAAAAAAATTCCAAAATGCCTCACAGACGCCTTTTCCAAAGCTCCTCTCTTGACCAACAGAAGATTCAAAACTATGTTTTCCACGACACTGTAAGGAAAAACGTTCAATAAAATCCTCTTTAACGTGTCCTCAAGAGATTTTATCTTCTACACTCTTTGTGGGGACGGGATGAGTTCTGAGACCTTCCACCTTATAATGGTGGTCAAGGAGGGTTGCCAACCAGTAATCATCTTTCTCTTTTATGCCACGTATTCTTGGGTCCTTTTGCAGGCTTTGAAGCATGAGGTTGCCCATGCGCCTCAAATTTTCCAAGGCTTGAGAAGCAGACGTCAAAACAATATGGCGTTAAACTGGCAGTAACGCACACAGAAGTAAATGCCATTAAACTGGCAGTAATGCAATCAAATAGATGCACTGACGCTATCCCTACCCTAGTTATACACTAATGTCAAGATTACTGACACGGTCCCACTACACTACACTGAAACTATATGAGCTGACCCTACTCCACACTAATGTATGTATGAATGACACGGTCTCACTACACTACAGTGAAACTATCTGAGCTGTCCCTACTCTAGCTGCACACTATGCAAAGCTGAATGATGGTCCTCCTCACTACACTCACACTATCCCTACACTGACACTAAACTAATATTCTACACTGACAATTGAAGCAAAATAGCACAGTATAGCACACTAACTAATAGCACTGAACAGAGCCCTGTTCTATCTCTCTCCACACCAAAATCACACTGAAAATGGCTGCCATTGAAGAATACTTTTATACTGTGGGGCGGGAATGAGCCATGATTGCATAAAGTCATGATGACAGTGTCCAATCGTGACTCTGACAGTGCTCTGTGCCCTGATTGGCTGAAGCTTTCACTGCTTCAGCTAATCAGGGCTTGCAATGCATTGTGGTCGATTCGGGGGGCTGAACAAAACGGTCGAACGACCTGTTTGTTCCGCTACTCGCTGAACGCCCAAACCACGAAGGTTCGGCCCCAACTTATGCTCCTGGCGAACCGTTCGCCCATCCCTATTTTTGACATAAATCCTTTTATATGTCAGTTTCTTACTTGCGATTTGGACATTTAACAATTATACGTTATTACATTCATTGATTAGTCAGCTGTTTCTTTGCTGTATCTGAAGTACCAATTTATTTTCAAAATCAGCCCATCTGTTTGGCTTGAGACGAAAGATTTGTCAGAGCAACACGCCGATAACGTTAAATGAGCTCATGAGGGAAATTTTCTTGTGCTGACCTTTTCATGATCCTTACGTCATGGACTCCACAATTGTATAATCACTGTAAATAATATTGTTCTTATTTAAAGCAACACTATCAGGTCTTTGAAGTTATTAAACATGCTAGTAACAGCAAATCCTGTTTCAGGCTGACAACGATATCTCACAATTTGCAGCAGTGTTGTCAACCTGCCACATGTGCTTCTTCGGTTGGTCATTGGGCTGCCTATCAAGTCTATTAGCCTATGAGTTTGGCTGAACATACCTTTTTCAGTCACAGCACCCTTCAAAAGTATGGAAAATCTCAAGGCATCCCATCTCAAAGTTTTGCTTGAGAAATCTTTTGAAGCTGGCCATACACTGTACTAATTTCGGCCATCCTTCCAATCCACATAGACTTCCCATGTGCTCGCTGCCGCAACATGTCTCCGCTCTCAGTCAAAAGTAAGTATAATCCGCACTCCAAAACTTAGCTGTTCTTTCTATTTAATTTGTCAAAAGATGAAAACTGCATAAATGTCTCTACCTGAAAAAACCTTCCTTGCGTTTCACCCCTCCTGGCTTGCTCACAAGGATAGGGGAAGTTCCCTATTATTTCTACCTGCCCCTATCTTTGTGAGTAAGCCAGCAGTGGTGAAACACGTAAAGGAAGACAGTTTTGGGTTTAGACATTTATATATGCAGTTTTCATCTCTTGACCAATTAAATAGAAAGAAAAGCTAAGTTTTGGAGTGCAGCTTATATTTACTTTTGACTGAGAGTGCAGACGAGCTGTGGTAGCCAACACTTGGGACATCTCTGTGGATTGAAAGGCGCAAGCTTATATTTATCTTTTCCTGAGCAACCGGTTGAAATTCACTCAGTGGGAAGCCATGTCAGCTGTCTCTTGTCCCACACCACTCAATTGAACAATTACTTAATTTATTGTTGTTCCCTGGTATTCTCCTCCTGAGCTCAGACATGTAATTGTGGTGAGCAGGACAAAGTATTAGCAGCAGGTAAGTCAAAGAGGTTCTAGAGAGTCACAGGTGGTGTATCACATAGCACCCAGAAGCTGGTAGAGGACAACCTGCTGACCAAGACCCGACCAAAAGACATGAAAGGAGGTAAGGTCGTTTTTTAACTTGGAGTTAGAACACAGTGCTCACCTGTGTGTGTCTGTGGGGCAGGTCGGGTTGACAGGGTGGTCCTCATGTCCTCCTCGTTGGGTGCCCAATAAGGGTCACATGGGAGGCCTACCCGGGGTGGGTTCTTCTGGGCTACGCTAGGGACCTGTGCCAGGTTCACTTTATTATACATGGGGTACTTTTACTCTTGTGCCGTTTTTCATCAAGCCTGAGGCTGCCGTGGGGGCAACACTTGACCTTAAGACGGGCCTCTACTTTTAAAGGTGAACTTACACCATATACACTTGCACCGTAACTGTTCTCCAGTGAACTCTCAGGTCCCTGTGACCTTCTCTGTAACTTGCATTTGGTAGGGACACGCTGAGCCTTGTCCATATCCACCCATCCAGTGTATCACTGCTACCTCACTCCCAGTAGCAGTATGGGGTCTCACAAAGCTCGGACTCCATGTGAGCACTTCACTTCACTCTTTCGTACCTGAGCACAGGCTGGGGAACTTCTGCAGTGCGAATCTGCTCCCACTGTGATGGGAGACAGTTCGCCCATGGAAAGAATGCCAACAACAACTCCGTCCTGCAAGAGGCTATCCCACCTATCTAAGGCTGCATGGTGACCTTCCGTTACCATAGGTAACCACTCGTAACTCTACACTGTGTAACTCTTACGAAGCTGTCTTCAAACCCCAAGTCTCGAGTGACCTGAACAATGAGATGGTGCCAGTTACTTACATTGCACCCCTTTGAATATCTTCAAATCAGATAGGAACAAGGTTTCCAAAACTTTACTAAAGTGCAAAAGGCATTACAATGTCCAGAGACATAATTCTAACCTAAATCCCTAACCCTAACTACAGGCTGAGTGCTGCCCCGGCATACCTGCATGGTAGTGTCCATTAGAGGCATTCCCCAGTAGCTGGTGTCTTCGGTGCTACCCCAAGTTTTGACAACTGTATATCCAGATGATAATGAGTAACATCCTTCTGCTCCTCACGAGTGTTGTTCTCCGTCTCATTCCCTTGTGGGTACTGGACCTCTCTCTCACTCGGGCAAGGGGACTCTCTGTGCCTGCCCACTGCCTCTCCTATATAACTTCAGTTGGTTGGACACAGAGAAAAACCTGCCAAAAGACCAAAGAACCGGGAAAGCGTTGACTCCTACCCTCCTGTCCGGGACAGCACCTAGCTCGGTATTTTCATTCTATTTACATGTTCTACCAACCAATGACACCTGTAATCCCCTGGCTGGTTTGTTTACATTTTTTTGCAATTGAATACATTTTTGATGGCACCCCAGTTGCAAAAGGTTGATTTAGAGGCTGGATGAAAGGTTTAGTAAAGTTAAAAACTTTTGGTAGTTAGTAGTACCTTTTATTATAGAGATCTACACAACAAACAACAAAGATGGATAACTGATTATTATAGAGATCTACACAACAAACAACAAAGATGGATAACTGAGGAGAAATAGGGAACAGAGGGACTAGACGAGGGACAGTTTCTGCAAATTAAGGACAGTTTTGGTGGTAGCTTGTGTTACACTGCAAGAAACCACACCGTTAAAGGGTACAACAGTCCTTTATACCTTCCTCTCATGTCAGAAACAGACAGACGGACCTGCAGCTGTTTACTCACAAAAGAGTCCGGTGTAAACAGAATGAGTTATGAAGTTGGATGGAGTCCATTGCAGAGTCGATGCCAGGAACTCCTGGAATAGCTGGGAAGGTCAAGGGAAGTCCCTGTACAGAATTAGCCATCGGTGAGCTAGGCATTTCTCATGCACTGGGAAGCATGCTGTACACTCAGTGAAAGGGAATAGAGGCATTGGGGGAAATTTACTAAAACGGGTGCAGTCAGAGTCTGGTGCAGCTGTTTATGGTAGCCAGTCATCTTCTTCTGACTTCAGCTTGTTCAATTAAACTTTGGCAATAAAACCTGGAAGCTGATTGGTTTCTATGCAGAGTTGCACCAGATTTTGCACTCTTCAGTCTTAATAGATAACCCCCCTTGTATACAGCTGTACTCCACTCTCAGAATATTCCTATACTCCCTGCTTAGTATTCTGACTGCACTGAATACATATTTATTTCAGGCACATAGGCTGCCCATACCTTAAATGTGTATTTTGCCATTTGCCTGGGGTTCAGCTTTAGCATAAATATGTCTCAAAATAATGTATGCTACCCTTGATTTCCTTTTTTTTGAATTCTAGCTGCCTGGCTGTCTCTGGACCTCAGCACTTGAGTACGCTGAACTTAAACAAGCATGTAAATCAGGAAAGCCAGTGAAAAGTTGATTCTTTATCTGAATACTTCCTGAAGGTTAAGAACTTAATGTATTGAAGCCCAGGGCACAGCATGGCAGCTAGGGAAGTAGTATTTTCACAAGGAGTAGTATGCAATGACAACCTCCTTGTGACAGGTTTTCATGAAGTAAATCCTATGTGCAAATACGGCTACTGATGACTTAGATCATTGTTTTTCAAACTGCAGCCCTTTGCATACCTTTATCTGGCCCTTGGGGGACTATTCCTCCCACTGATAAGAGGCACTATTTTTTCCACTGACACCAACAATGGGACAATAATTCCTGAACTGACTGACACTAACAGTGGGGTACTATTGCTTCCACTGACACCAACTCTGGGGCACTATTCCTCCTACT
The DNA here is from genome assembly GCA_037952925.1 of Lithobates clamitans. Classification (NCBI taxonomy): domain Eukaryota; kingdom Metazoa; phylum Chordata; class Amphibia; order Anura; family Ranidae; genus Lithobates; species Lithobates clamitans. The sequence goes on along the minus strand of JBBGZY010000480.1, from coordinate 4,176,702 downwards.
GACACCAATGACGGATCACTATTCCTCCCACTGACATCAATGATGGGGCTCTATTCCTTCCACTGACACCAATGATGGGGCACTATTCCTTCCACTGATACCAATGATGGGGCACTATTGCTCCCACTGACACCAATGGTGGGTCACTATTCCTCCCACTGACAGCGACTCTGGGGCACTAATATTTCTACTAATACCAAAAATGGAAAATTGTTTACTTGCACTGATGCCAAGGCTTTTTCTACTCCCAATAGCCACAGTCCAGCCCCCCTAAAGTCTAAAACACAATAAACTGGCCCCAGAATAAATAAATAGGACTCCTTATCTATATGAAGGGATATATTCCTATCATTGATAGTTTGATCATTTCAGTAAAAGGAATAGGGCAGTGTGCACTAGCATATTTCCATATAGTTACCATTACCATAGAAATGTGAGTGCATATCTAGCGTAGTCCACCCTAGTTTGGTTCTTTCTCTACCAGATAAAGTTGATGTTGATGGGATCAGACGATATCCCAAATGGCTGACACGTTTCAAGGGTGCACCCTTTTCCTCAGAGCGTAAACGGACAATGGCTCGTCTCTCCTAAATGTCCCTATATGTATCCAACAAAAACTATAGCAATCAAATTCATCCAAGAGAGCACTTTTTTAAGCACTTGCTTACTGGGCACTTAAACCCCCCTCCTGTCCAGACCAATTTTCAGCTTTTAGCGCTGTTGCACTTTAAATGACAATTGCGCGGTCATACAACACTGTACCCAAATAAAAATTTTCTAATTTTTTTCCCACAAATAGAGCTTTCCTTTGATGGTATTTGATCACCTCTGCGGTTTTTAGTTTTTGTTAAAAAAATTGAAAAATACAGAATTAAAAAAAAAAAATTATATTTCTTTTATATTTTGTTATAAAATTTTGCAAACAGGTAATTTTTCTCCTTCGTTGATGTACGCTGATGAGGCGGCACTGATGGGCACCGATAGGTGGCAGTGATAGGCACTGATGGGCACTGATGGGTGGCAGTGATGGGCACTGATGGTTGGTAGTGATGGGCACTGATTGGGCACTGATTGATGGCAGCACTGCTAGGTGGCACTGATGGGCACCACTGGTGGGCATTGATAGGTGACACTTGTGGGCATTGATAGGTGGCACTTGTGGGCATTGATAGGTGGCACTGCTGGGCACTGTGGGCACTGGCAGGAGGCATATGTGCCTCCTTCCTCTTTGGGACCGATGTCCCTTTGACATAAGCCAGTGATTGGCTTTTTTTTCCTCCTCACGCTGTCAGCATGAGGAGAAAATGAAACCGATCACCGAGCTTTTGTTTATTGGCTGACAGCTGATCACATGGTAAGGGGCCGGGACCGGCCCCTTACTCGGATCTGTGATCATCCGAGTCTCCGTGACTCGGTGATCACAGCGCGCACACCGCGTGCCCTGCAGGGTGCGTGCGGTGTGTGTGCACAGGGGAGGACTTCCCATGACGGCCTCCCGGAGGTCCGCGCTGTAGCCGTCATTCAGCTATGGCCCGGATCTCAAGTGGTTAAAATGGTGATAGCTTGACACCCACCAAACCCAAAGCTTCAGCCAACTCATACTTTAGCTTTTGCGTTTTTGAGTCCTCTGATAGCAGTTGAGGATGTTTTCCCTGCAGTAGTTGGCTCTTCTGGAGAAGTTGTGTACCATAATGCCCTGTACATACGATAGGATTTTCCGACAACAAAATCCATGTTTTTTTTCCAACGGATGTTGGTTCAAACTTGCATACACACGGTCACGCAAATCTTGTTGGAAATTCCGAACGCCAAGAACGCGGTGACGTACAACACGTACGACGAGCCGAGAAAAATTAAGTTCAATAGCCAGTGCGGCTCTTCTGCTTGATTCCGAGCATGCGTGCAACTTTGTGCGTCGGAATTGTGTACACTCGATCACAATTTACGACAACAGATTTTGTTGTCGGAAAATTTGAGATCCAGATCTCAAATTTTGTTTGTCGGAAATTCCGATGGAAAATGTCCGATGGAGCCTACACATGGTCGGAATTTCCGACAACAAGCTCCCATCGAACATTTTCCATCAGAAAATCCTATTGTGTGTACGGGGCATTAGGCTCTGGCCTGGCTACCTGCATGCTGGTTCTGACAGTGGATGGCCTCTTACTTGGCTACAGATCCTTTGTCCAGCTACCTCTGCCTCATCAGATGTGGTCTCCTTGTGCTGCTGAGGAACTTCTCTTGCTGGGCATATCCAGAAACCCAGGCAGTTATGGGAAAGGGAGTTGAAGGGGCCAGAGCATGCATCTGAGCATACACATGATACATGGTGAGTAAATGAGCTTTCTGCTACAAAACGTACACAGAATATCAGGGAGCTCAGGCTGATCAGTGCAGCAGAGAAGGCAGGAGAGTGTCAGGAAAGTACATTTTTCAGGGTCCATTGAGTGGTATGAACATGCTGTATGGTCAAAACACATCATCACTTTAACCCCTTCCTGCCCACGCTGTCGTCCCTGTAAAAAGTTCACAACTTTTAGTGAAGGATCAGCGATCATGTGGCCACTGTGATTGGCTGTCACAATGGTCACATGATTGGGAGCCAGTACCAATCGTTAGTCCAAACCAAGAGCCGTCTTCGACAGCTTGGTCTCTGTGCTGGGAGTATATGTGTGGCATGTAGACATTGAAGCCCACCTTTTTGCAGACACGCATATGTGTTGCGTGGGCAGCAACAGGTTGAAGACCAAACTCCAGACAAAATATCCTTTGTCAAGCTTTTATTACAGTCTGTATCCTTATTTCTCCCAATAGCACTACAGATAATAACACATTTGTAGCGGAGTGAGGATGGGTAAGAACTTCTGACAGTGTTTTAATGATGTCTTTGCCTTCCTGTCCTGGTTTCCCCTTACCTGTTACAGGGACAAGAAGTGAGAGAAAATCTCCCCAGTGGGGTTGCAGACAGAAATAAGAACCCAACAGAATAGTAACTCGACCATACCATATCTATGGACCCATTCAGACTTGAGCAATTTAAAACTTCACCAGAAGTGCCTTCAACTATCGACGTTAGAATTTCCATTATATTCAGTGGTGACTGTTCACATCTAAGTGTAGCTTTGCCTATAGTTTAATGCTCGTTGTTGAAATAAATGTGCTTCTTTTAGGACCCCAATAGACTTCAATGGAAATGCCTAAAAATGTGCATTTTTTCGTGTTTTCTTGACTAGTAACTAGCTTTCCAATTGGCTATAAATCATTTTAAAAAAAAAAAAGCTCTAGCCTGAAAATGCCCGAAAGACACTCAGTTCAAAGCTGAATGGGACCTAAAGCTCAAAACAAGTTTGGCTGGAGTTTTTTGGCTTCCAAGTAAATAAGTAATGCAACTAAAAAAACATAAAAAGATCAATAATGACTTATCTTGTAACATGCCGATATAATGTGTGGGAAACCTAATGAAACATGAGTGTGGGCACCATGCCTAGATCCCTTTTATGGGCATCTAGGTAGTAAGGCCACCAATTTGCTATATCGTGAATGAACATCTTTGTCCTCAGCTGACTGCTGAGGAAGAAATGACTACTGACCTCACCTGCACCCTAAGAAGCATGCAGTGTCTGCTTGCTTTATAGTAATGTGTATGAATCACCCTGCTGGAACTGTCCAAAAATTGGAGCGGCTCCCTGGAAGTCAAGGAAATCGATTTGCATGAAGATTTTACTACTGTTTACAGTGTAGGGTGTCAGGTATGTGCTCATTGCATCTTTTATAATAGAGGTTGATGGCCTGTCACCCGGAAATGCCAAACGTGAAATTCTACTATAAAGAGGAGCTCTGTCACAGGGATTTATAAAATTTGTATTTATAAAAAACTTGCATAGGAGTTGGCCTTGTGAAAGTACATGTACATTTGTTCTGTGTGAATGAGGAAAATAATGAATGCTATTAGGCAGATTCCTGTGATGGAAGAATGTTTTTCCTTGATTTAAAATGGAAAACACTGCATTTGGCCACCAGATGGCGCTAAGTATCTTAGGAAATTGCACTGATACTTAAGGCAGAGTTCCGCCGAATGACATTTTTAAAAAAAGTTAGCTACAACTACTACAGCTGCTGACTTTTAAAATATGGACACTTACCTGTCCAGGGCGTCCGCGATGTCGGCACCTGAATCGATCTGTCCCTCGGGTGGAGGCGCCGCCAACTTCGGTAAGGGAATCAGGAAGTGAAGCCTTGCGGCTTCACAGCCTGGTTCCCTATTGTGCATGCGCAAGTCACACTGTGCGATCCCACTGATCCCTGCTGTCTTCTGGGACCTGTGTGTCTCCCAGAAGACAGTGGGGGGGGGGGGGGGCGGAGGAGGCGCCAAATATGGCATCGATATCCGCGGATACTACGGCTATCTATGCCTGGAAGTGGGAGCAAATACCTGGATTATACAGGTATCTGCTCCCCCCTACCCCATGAAAGGTGCCAAATGTGACACCAGAGGGGGGGGAGGATTCCAAAAAGCGGACGTTCCATTTTTGGGTGGAACTCCGCTTTAAAGTGTTACTAAACCCAGAACACTCCATTCACTCCCAAAGTACACAGAACATGGAAATTCAGTTATTTTAGTAAATATCGACTGCTAACTACCTTTTCTTAACAGCAGTATCTAGCAGTCTTGTGACTTCTATCAGTGTCTGGTTAAAGCTTGTAGAAGGAGTTTTCATTCTCCTCTGACTGTCCTATGCAGGACCCCTGACCCTGGGCAGTGCTGATCGGCCCTTTACTGATCAAATGAAAAAAAAAACCTCTCTAGCAATACACACCAAACTGAGCATGTGCAGAGTGACTCCAAAGGCTCTGTTCTATCAGGAGATGGATTGGGGACAGTGGAAGAAGGGGAGGATCAGAGAAGACAGGATCAAAAAGCTTTTTTACACAATGCAGAGGATTAACCCCTTAGGTTCCACAGTGAGTATAACAAGCATGCTTCACCGCATTGACAGACTGATTTTACTGTTGCGGGTTTAGTAACACTTTAACACCATCAAGTCGATGAGTCATCAAACTCAATAAAATAATTGAATGCAAAGGTATGCGGCGCTAACTAAAAGTACAAAATAATTAATATAGTGAACAGAAATGAGCGTGATAAACACACTTAGTAGAAATCACTTCCGGAACCGTGCTGCAACTATTGTGCTAAATAATCAAGTACAAATAATCTTCAGCATATTAAATGGTAATAAACAGTCATAATACTAATAAAGTGCAAAAGTACTCAAAAAGTGCTGGTAGTGCAATCAAAATCCAATAGGGGTCCAATATTCTCATTAAGTGCAGATGAAGCAATGAAGTGCAAAAATTACTCTAAAAGTGATGAAAGTGCAATCAGAGTCCAATAAAGAGGGAACAAATCTGAAAATGAAAGTTCAGAGAAAAAGAAAAAAATGCATGTGCAATATGATCGAACGATATCCACTTCATCCAGTTATTATCACCATCCATGGTGCGCCACTCGTTTCCCCCATCCTCTCACCTCATATGAAGACCCCTACAGGTCAAGTCAGGCCTTGCTATGAATAAAACCAAGATCCTCAGCAATCGATCGACTCCCACAGATATCCACAGCAGTAACGGTACCGGGGTGGACTTCAGGCTCATCCGATGTGGTATGGTCATGCAATAAAGAGGGGGGGCTCCATAGTGCAGTATTTTATTCAAATTTATTTAACAATTTGGCCACTGGGCACTTAAACCCCCTTAATAACCAGACCAATTTTCTGCTTTTGATGCTCTCACATTTTGAATGACAATTACTCAGTCATGCAACACTGTATCTATATAAAATTTTTGTCCTTTTTTTCACACAAATAGAGCTTTATTTTGGTGGTATTTAATCACCGCTGGGTTCTTTATTTTTTGCGCTATAAAAGGAAAAAAGACAGAAAAATCTGTAAAAAATGCATTTTTCTTTGTTTCGGTTATAAAATTAAGCAAATTAGTAATTTTTCTTCATATATTTTGGCCAAAATTTATACCGCTACATATCTTTGGTAAAAATAACCCAAATTGGTGGATATTATTTGGTCTTTGTAAAAGTTATAGAGTCCAAAAGCTATGGTGCCAATATCTGAAAATTGATCACACCTAAATTACTGACTATAATTACTAATTACTGACTAGCCTATCTAATTTCTTGAGACCCTAACATGCCAGAAAAGTACAAATACCCCACAAATGACCCCTTTTTGGAAAGAAGACATTCCAAGGTATTTAGAAAGATGCATGGTGAGTTTTTTGAAGTTGTCATTTTTCCCCACAATTCTTTGCAAAATCAAGTTTTTTTTTTTCTTTTTTTTTTTTTTTTCCCACAAAATTGTCATATTAGCAGGTTTTTTCTCACACACAGCATATGCATACCACAAATTACACCCCAAAACACATTCTGCTATTACTCCCGAGTACGGCGATACCACATGTGTGAGACTTTTACACAGCGTGGCCACATACAGAGGCCCAACATGCAGGGAGCACCTTCAGGCGTTCTGGAGCACCCAGGCCAATTCTGACATTTCTCTCCTACATGTAAAAATCATCATTTATTTGCTAGAAAATTACATAGAACCCCAAAACATTATATATTTTTTTTAGCAAAGACCCTAGAGAATACAATGGCGGTCATTGCAACTTTTTATCTTGCACGGAATTTGCGCAGCTATTTTTCGAACGCGTTTTTTTGGAAAAAAAACAGTTTTGTGCTTTTAAAAAAAAAAAAGTAAAGTTAGCCCAATGTTTTTGCATAATGTGAAAGATGAAGTTACAGCGAGTAAATAGATACCTAACAGGTCACCCTTCAAAATTGCACACGCTCGTGGAATGGCGTCAAACTTCGCTACTTAAACATCCCCATAGGCGACGTTTGAAAATTTTTTACTGGTTAAATGTTTTGAGTTACAGAGGAGGTCTAGGGCCAAAATTATTGCTCTCGCTCTACCGATCGCAGCGATACCTCACATGTGTGGTTTGAACACCGTTTTCATATGTGGACGGGACTTACGTATGCGTTCGCTTCTGCATGCAAGCACACGGGGACAGGGGCGCTTTAAAATTTTTTTTTTTTTTTATTGTTCATTTTACTTTATTTATTTTAGTTTGATGCTTTTTTCCAAAACATCCCTTGTAATAGGAATATTGCATGACAGGTCCTCTTTACAGTGAGATATGGGGTCAATAAGACCCCACATCTCACCTCTAGGCTGGGAAGCCTGAAATAAAAAAAAAAAAAAAAAAAAAAAGGATCCTGGCTTCTATCGTAGCGGTGAGTCAGTAGAAGCACCGAAGGGCGGCGGGAGGTGGGGAAGTCCCCTCTCGCCTCCCGTAAGGATGATCAAGCAGTGGAGCAGCCGCTATAATCATTCTTATGGTGTAGGGAATCGCCGGCTGAAAAAGCTGATATCTGAATGATGCCTGTAGCTGCACCCATCATTCAGATATTCCCGCTCAAAGTCAAGGACGTCGTATGACGGCGGGCAGAAAGTGGTTATGGGCCGGTTATTAAGTGGTTAAACAAAAAGTAGTAACTTACAGTTTAAAATCCTAGGTACAGCTATGTAAGGTACTTCCGTTCTCGGCCGTGCTTAGAAGTGACGACACCTGGCTCCTCCCTGACGCGTTGCGTCTATGAACACGTGACTTCATCAAAGGGTGAATAAAAATAATGTAGCCCCTATGAGGCTGATGACTTATCTCAACAGTTATTGAATTGATTCCACTGAGGGCTCCCTCTACTGACACATTTGCAAATCTCTACTCTGCATAATAAGAAAATGACAACAGAAATATACTTGTCCAGATGGGAACATCACATCAAAAATTAGGCTTATACTGTAATAGTGATATAAAATAGGAGTTCACTGTACTTTGTCTTTAACCCTTTACGCATAAGCCTCAGCTGGATTTTGTGTTATAGAATAAGTCAGGATTTTCTGTAGATTTATGCTGCAGGGATGTTCTTTTGTGTCTCTATTACCCATGCAGAAGAATGCATTCCATCTGTCTGGGATCTGTAAGGTTGCGTCAATTGGGATGGGAAATTAGATGCAGGACATATGGAAGGTATTACACAGCAAGACGGTGGACATTTTTCGTTATTATTTTTCTCTTGTGTTGTAGTAAAAAAAAAATATGGCCTGAAATGTATTAAACTTAGCTAGTAAGGCCTACACTGCTTCAAGACCTTCCATTATTACTGCAAAGATATATTCAAATGAAATTAATTTTTATCGCTGCAAATTGCCTATGTTTAAAAGGGCAGTCCAGGCAGGTGAAATAACAAATTAATTTATTTTTTTTACTACTTAATATATATGTATATATGTGATATTTAATATCCAGGGAAGTTCCATTTAATGCCCATCCTACCATTTCTCCCCTCTTTTGATGTAATTTAGTTTTTACCGGGTTGGTGTTCCCTTGGGATTAGGCTATTTAAGAATTTAGAATAGTCCCCTACTATTCACTCTTTTATATTTTTGTTAGGCCTTTTTTTTCTGGGCGGTCCAGGGGTTTAAAACAATGGGCCAGAAATCCTGGTGGTCCTTAGCAGTAGTATGACTCTTCTGCAATAAAACAAATTCCTGCTCAAAAGTTTTTAAATCAGGGAAAAGCAGGTCTTCACACATTACAAAACATTTTCTCTCCTGCCCCCCCCCCCTTTCAGAATTAGAGAATCTTTCATTAATTTTGAAATGTTTAGAAATTTTTTGTGCTACAGCGCGGCACTTTCTGCTTCTTCATTGAGGTGAGAATTATACAAGTAGGAATCTAAATGGTGAATACTGCAGCGCTAACCAATAAACACAAATATATGAGTGAAAAAGAATGGTGAATTAAAATGATAAAAAACATAAATAAGAATTGTCCAATAAATGTACAAAGCTCTATGAATGGGTAACAAGACACCAGTGAACCCTGGGAAATGTGAAAATTTGCACAGTACAAAAAAGTATATGGTTATAGTCCAACAAAAGCTGGTCTTCTAGTGAAGAATGGCGAAGGATCCAACACTGTCTGAGATGGAGGACATCAAAGATATTGCATCATCAACAAAAGAGGAATGCGCGTGCCCTTACCGGAACTGGTGGACTCCAATGTCAACGACATGGAGTCATACAGGCATGGTGCCACAAATGGCCAAAGTGTGGAGCTCAACAGGGTCCAGAAGCTCCAAGATGGAATCCAGAGAAGAGACGGGAAACCTCCAAACGGACCTCCAATCTGGGTACATCAAACTGGATCTGGATGGTAGAATCAACAGGACTCGGAGCCACTCTCAGCAGAGTAGTATAAGGAGAAAGAAAAAGCTTCCACATGGTGTAGATCAAAAAAGGTGGTATTTTATTTCTAAAAACCACCATACAAATATAAAAGTGATCACAAAGAATAAAAGCTGGGCAATAGGGAGAGCGATAAGCCAAAAAAACCTACGCGTTTCGACCAATGGGTCTTCAACAGGGGCATATATGTTGCTTATTTATGTTTTTATCATTTTAATTCACCATTCTTTTTCACTCATATAGTTGTGTTTATTGGTTAGCGCTGCAGTATTCACCATTTTGATTCCTATTTGTCACATTTTTTATGCAGCTGCTTGACACCTTTATTATTTTGGTTTAGCACAGTAATATCCACACTTCACTAGGAGAATTTTATAAGGACATCCACTGCGTCTTGGGATGTCCACATCCCACATCTTAGGGGGCAGTGGTTTACTGAGGGGCGCAGACATTTGAGAACTGGCAGAGTCCTACAGCATGTTGGTGCACACACAGGGGTTTCCCAAGCAAATGCACATATGCCACGGGTCTCTACAAATTCCCATATACCATGATACCCATATACCACATGCACACGTGCCATGGGTCTCTACAGGGTCTCAGATACGCACAGGTATTTGAAGATGGCAGCATGGAAGAGGAGTGGCGAGCACCAATAGCACCAGGGTAGGGTTAGAACAAGGGAAGGGGCAGCCGCCCGGGGGCGCAGCATTGTCAAGGGGGTGCCACATGCCGAGCCATGCTCCCCGTACTACATGCTCCAAACCAGTAGCTGGCAACCAGGTGGCTGTGGCTTCATGTCTGTTAAACACTCAACACTCCCACTTTCTGTCCCAGCCAACACGACAATCAATCACCTTTCAGTTATTAGAGAGGAAGTGATTGGCCACACACGCTGAGCGCACCCTTCATGCTAGCCATGGGCAGCTGGAGCAAGGGGGCAGAAAATGGGCATAGGGCAGTACATACATTAGGAGCACGGGAGAGGGCAGGGGAGTGACTCTGCATCTTTGCACTGGGTGACCTGTTCTGGTACTGCACCGGAGTGAAGACCCTCTTCTTCAGGTAGGGGAGTAGAGAAAGACTTACTCAAATATAGAGATCCCTTTAGTAAGTAATCTATAATTTAAAAAAAAGTATAAAGGAAATATAAATCTATATTTAATAAAACAAAAAAAATGACAATTTATTAAAAAAATATGAAAGTCAATAAAAACAACTTTAAACACTTCAGTAATAACTCAAACTATGCGCTCACTACAAATATATGATACATTTCCTTTGCTGATACAAGCAGTTGACACATAACTTGTCCTGGGACCTTTGTTCCAGTTAGGCTCTTAGGACCAGTGGCAAATTCTCCTATAATTAGGATTTACTGGACTTTGCCCCTAGGCAATTAATATTACTGGAGCCACAGCGTACATATTGTATCTAATCAGAAAACCACGCAATTCTCATTGTACGTGTTAAGTCATTCGGGGTGGAGTGCAGAACTGTTTGGATGAGTCCAAATGCTCTGCAGCCCAGTAATACAACATTGGCTGGGTGTCCTCCAGGCAGATCTGGGCTAAACGTGGATTATAAACCAAGCATGGGAACACAGTTTACACTAAGCGGATAGAGGCTGGTCTCTTGGCCATTAACACTTGAAGTGTTCCAGTTGTCCTGGTGAACCAGCAGACAACAAGGAGAAAGATTGGCTTGGATCATTATCAAGCAGCTGTTCAACCTGTCAAGTCGAAATTTGCCAGATTCCTTGGCAATGTGTTTCATTTATGTTTTGTCATGAACCCTTAAAGGAATACTCCAGTCACACATGACCATTTTACTTATAAATATGACTGATGGGACACAGCTGAGTTGCCCTCATTTTTATGGTGACTCCATTTCCTACACTTGAGCTATCTTCTAGTTGAATCCTTATATTGGCTGGTATCATCATCACCTGGATCCAAGCCCTTGTAAATCCAGGGATGGTGTTCCATGGTTCCAGTACTGCCCTTTTGTTCAAATTGCAGTTTCAGCCACACACACAAGGGATAACTGGGCTGGAGGACAGGGGGACATTTGCCCCCTAGGCCAATGTAGCACCCTTCTAGTTAGTTGCTAGTGAGATAAGTAAGAGGTAAGTTTTGTTGTTTTTAGGCTCTACTGTAGCCAGTCGAGCTTGTGGATTGCTTTTGTCTACTCTGAGTTCTACAGCTGCAGGCTTGCCTGTCTCCCCCTGTCTTTCCAGAAAGCTCTGAAACATGGTGGGTGGAGAAGGTAGAGCCCGCGCTGGCACTGTATATAGCCTCAGCCAATCCCTGGTCGAGAGAATGAACAACAGGGGGCTTAGAGGGGTATATAGGGTGCTGAGCAAAGAGTAGCAGAATGATTTTCCTGCTGGAGAGTGACCCAGCCTGGAAGTGCTGTTAAACCTCCCAAGGCTTTGAGAAGCTTTCAGAAGTCCTGGATGATTCTAGCTCATCAAGGAGCTAAAGGATTACCCCAAAGTCGCAGGAACGGCTGGGCAACAACATCCAAAGAAGATCTTTCTGGGACACTTTTGTGCCAGTGTCAGCTGAAGCTGGTAAAAAACCCTTCAGATTGCCAGGGACACACCAGACAGCCTACGAGAAATCTCAGGAGAGAGACTGTTGCCTTTGCACCCCTTTTTCTAGTGGGACTGTTCCAGACCTGCGGCCATGGTTGTGTCCATAGTTAAAGCCCTCCTGTACTGAGTTATTGTTACTTCCTGGATAGAAGACTCTGCTTTATTGCAGTTAACTGTTGCAAGATAATGTTCTCCTTCAAGTTGCTAGTTCTGGGTATCCCAAAGTTTTTTCCCAATCCCTATCCCAGTTCTATAAAACAAACAAAAAAACCCCGAAAAAAAAACACTATCTGCCTGTTTTATATGTGAGGACTGAGTGGGGCTTGATGCACCTGGCTGAAAATACCCCATGCCTAGCTGTTTGCACCATCAAGGGATCAGAACCTGGGTTAACAGCGGGACCATCCAAGAGGGTTGGTGCTACACCAGTACACATTAGAGAGATTCCTGGAACATGAGGGCATTTTGCAATAATTCAATAGGAAAGGCAAATTTAAGGTGTTTTTTTCTGGTTTTTAAGGGTGCAATGGGCTACTGAGGGTTACAGAAGTTCCTTTAATTTACAATGGACCTCCTACTATAAGCCTCAATATTTTATTAAATTTTTTTCCACTGAATAAACTTAATGCAAGAAAAGTAAATTAAACATTTGAAGAACTCCAGGAATGAGATTAGTTTAAGCACCTATTTTGGGTCTGCTGAACTAAAAAAAAATATTTATGTGCCACCTCCAAGTGGTTGATGGTTACGTTGGAATTCACTGTTGTAGCCATAGTTGCATACAGTAAGTGCATCCTCTTCCAGCAGGTGCTCAAGCAACTTCCCCTCTGTATGCCAGATACAGAGAATCACTCATTCCTGCACCTCTGCCACTCAGGAGACACCTTGTATTTCTTTCTGCGAATACAATGGGATCACGTTACTATAACTGGAGAGTTCAAAATCTGGTGCAGCAGTGCATGGTAGACAATCAGCTTCTAACTTCAGCTTGTTTAATAAAGCTTTGACAAAAAAATAAAAAAAAATAGAAGCTGATTGGTTTTTATGCAGAGCTGCACCAGAATTTGCACTCTCCAGTTAGCCTGGGTTCACACTTGTGCGGTGCGGGACACCACATGTGATTTGGATAGGAATTGCACCGCATTCCTTTTCAAACCACATGGGATTCTGTGCAGTGCGATTTGAGCCTATTCATTTTGCATGGGCTTAATCACACCCATGCAATCCGATTCTTGCAATTGCACTGCATTTTGCAACCTGTTTTGGGGTGACATTAATTTTAACAATGACACGGGTGGCAGATCACATGAATGGAGAACAATTTCAACGCGGTGTGGGAAACACTCAGAATTCGCTGCGTTTCCCACTCCACATATATGTGAACCAAAGCTAAGTAAGTCAACCCCAATGTGTTCGCTGATTGGCCAAGGCAGACATTGTGATATCATCCGCTCCTTCTCTCTACCACATGTTCAGACCTTCAGACCATGAAAAGGCCAGTTGGTTGTCCTTGTCCCCAGGCCAAAAGTTTCAGCCTCACAGTGGGTCCCACTGGCATGATTTCGATAGGACAGGAAAATACGAAAGATTGGAAATGGTGGTAGGAGGGCATAGCAGGTAATGTGGCTACATCAAAGGTACCGTTACATTTTAACCACTTCCCACCCACCATATAGTAAAACGATGGTGGGCGGGATGCGCTCTCGTTCTAGGACAACGTAATATGACGGTGCCCCAGAAGGGGCGATCGCGGCTGCGCCGTGTTCCCGGGACACGGCACGACCCGATCTTGGTAAAGAGCCGATGAAATGGCTCTTTACCCATGTGATTGGCTGTGTCCAGTTGCAGCCGGTCAATTGTGACCAAGGAAATGCTGTTTATCGGCTCTCCTCGCCTAACACTGACAGAGTGTGAGGGGAGGAGAGCCAATCAGCAGCATCTCCTCGCAGGGGAGAAATGTACAGGTAATCAGGTCACTGATCATCAGTGCCCTATTATAGTACAGCCCCAGCAGTGCCTATCAGTGATACCAATCAGTTCCTATCAGTGACACCAATCAGTGCCCATCAGTGCCGCCTATCAGTGCCACCTATCAGTGCCCACCAGTGCCGCCTATGCGTGCTCATCAGTGCCGCATATCAGTGCCACCTTCCAGTGCCCATCAGTGCGGCATATTAGTGCCTCCTCATCAATGCCACCTAATCAGTGCCCTTCAGTGCCGCCTAATCAGTGCCCATCAGTGCCAGTGCAGCCTATCAGTGCCCATCAGTGCCACCTCATCAGCGCACATCAGTGAAGGAGAAAAATTACTTATTTACAAAATTTACTGACAGAAACGAAGAAAAAACGTTTATTTTTTTCAAAATTTTCGGTCTTTTTTTTTTTAGTAAAAAATAAACCCAGCAGTGATTAAATACCACCAAATGAAAGTGTACAGAAATTAATTAAAAATAAATTTTGGTTACAGTGTAGCATGACCGCGCAATTGTCATTCAAAGTGTGAGAGTGCTGAAAGCTGAAAATTGGCCTGGGCAGGAAGGGGGTGAAAGTGCCCGGTAGGCAAGTGGTTAAGGACCAAGTTTGATTTGCATATATCTTTATCTGGATCTACAGATCATTTTAACATCTTATGGACTTTTCCATTCTATACTGAGTTTAAATTGCTCAGGTTTGTCACAGGTTTACTTTAATACAGCCTCTTTAAAACGTGAAACTTTTTTTTCTTCCCCCTCTCCGATCATTCCTTCATGTCTTGCCGTAATCTGTGACTATAGCTCATGGCATTGTTACAGTTACATCCCAGACGCCAGCGATACCTGAACCTGCATGCACATGTTCCCCTCGCACTTTCGCTGTGTCTGTAATTATTGCTGAACCGTGTAATCATAATTTGGCATGTCTTCCCTGTTATCTTATTATTAGGGACAGGATGTACTGATTGCTGGTTGTTATTGTTTAATATATGGTAGTATTCTTCTGTTTCTTATTGTTGCTATATGACTTCTTTGTGGGAATTTTTCCACAAATTAATTATGACAGTTTTTTGCATTTCAGATATTCCAAGCTGGCAACGGTATTAAAGCTTGTATTATGGCCCTGATTTAATATTTATATTATTACATTGCAAATATTCCAAGCTGGCCGAGAAATTCTATTAACGTTTGCATTACTATGCCCCGTACACACGGTCGGATTTTCCGATGGAAAATGTGTGATAGGACCTTGTTGTCGGAAATTCTGACCGTGTGTGGGCTCCATCGGACATTTTCCATCAGATTTTCCGACACACAAAGTTTGAGAGCAGGCTATAAAATTTTCCGACAACAAAATCCGTTGTCGGAAATTCCGATCGTGTGTACACAAATCCGACGGATTAAGTGCCACGCATGCTCAGAATAAATAAAGAGACGAAAGCTATTGGCTACTGCCCCTTTTATAGTCCCGACGTACGTGTTTTACGTCACCGCGTTCAGAATGATCGGATTTTCCGACAACTTTGTGTGACCGTGTGTATGCAAGACAAGTTTGAGCCAACATCCGTCGGAAAAAATCCTAGGATTTTGTTGTCGGAATGTCCGATCAATGTCCGACCGTGTGTACGGGGCATCACTCTGATTTAATACTACAATTATTACAATTCAAATATACCAGGCTGGCACTTAAGCTGTATTTAAGTAACCTGAACTAATATTACATTTCAAATATGCCAAGCTAGCATATAGGCTAGGTTCTAGAAAAGGGGGTTCAATAGCCAGTAGCCAATAGCTGCCCTAGTGTCGTTTTCGGTCCATCGGACTAGCATACAGATGAACGTTTTTTTCAATAGGAATCGAGTCCTTCGGAAAGTTTTGAAACATGCTCTATTTCTAGGTCCGTCTGAATTTTCGACAGTAAAGGTCCGATGAAGGTCCAACGAAGCCAACACACGATCGGAATGTGCGCCGGAATCGTCCTTTGCTGCCGTAAAGTCCACTCGCGTGTACGCGGCATAAATTAGATTCTGTCCCCAGCCGCAACACCGCATCGGGGACTTACTAACTGACCACAGACCCCTTCCACCTTACTACCCGGTAGTCTATACTGAACTAGACAAAGCAGGAGGACTCCATACCTGAGATGGGTCCAATCGTATTTATCAACAATACCTCAATTTTTGTACCTTCGTCAAGGACCCCAATCACCAAACCTTTTGCCTGAAGCCCCTCCAAACTTTTCCTCTGGGGCGGGAGGGCGGGACTTTCCACACTGACTTGTCTTCTGCAACTGAGCCTCCTACTTCCTCCCTTCCTTACACTCCAGCTCCTCCTTATCCTGCACTAACTCCTCCAATCAGGCAAGGGTGAAATTTACTTCTCTGAAACCGTCCCAACCCCTCTTTAACCCCTTGCAGTATGATCGTTCCTTCCACCCCGTCATGTATGCCCTGTGCTTATATTTCATTCTAGCTCCGTACATTTCTTGTAAATTGTACTTGTTCCCGCACTTGCAACCATAGCTCCCAACTGTCCCTGATTTCGAGGGACTGTCCCGATTTGGAGCAATGTCCCTCTGTCCCTCTTTCCCACTCATTTGTCCCTCATTTTGGTCTGATCTATAAAGTTGTATATAAAATGCACTTTTTATCTTTCAAAAAGTGTTTCCTAGTGCTAAACTTTTCATTCAATTTCTAAATTGCTGCATTTGTAAATTTTAAAAGCCAATATAAAGGAATAGTAGTGGTAAAAAAAGAGGCCCTTAACCTTTTTTTTGGTTAATTCTCCTTTAAGGGGGTGTGGCAGGAGGCGTGTCCTATGCCTACATACATTCGCCAGTAGGAGTCCCTCATTCCTATCTCAAAATGTTGGGAGGTATGCTTGCAGCCACCTGCACCCAAAACACGCAGCTTTTTTGCTGACGTGCAAGGCTGCCATCCCCTCTTAATGTCACACCCATGATCCGTGCAATTTCCCTGCAGGTGTGTATTGAAAAAGGTGCAGGGACCTTTTTCCTGCATTTCCTGCAGGTACAGCAGCCCATTCATGTGGGTCGCACCATACAAATAGGTGTGAACCTAGCGATAAAGACTATTAAAGTGGTAGTAAACTAGGGAAAACAAATCTGGGTCCCCTGCAGTCTATGCCATATTGTGCTAGTATGCACCACATACTAGCACATTATGACAAACTTACACAAGGTTACTAAAAGTATTGGGACGCCTGCCTTTACACACACATGACCTTTAAAGACTAAGTTGGGTTTTACTTCCTCTTGATTTCCCTGCAAAGGTAAAGCTTAATGGGCTACTATGCATCGCATAGTAGCCCATTATGTGTCACTTACCTGAAACCTGAAGCCCACGATGTCACCATTGTCCCCACTAGTAGGGAGCGTCCATCTTCGCCCCTCTTCCTTCCGGGGCCCCGAACTCCGGCTCCGTGACTGGCCGGAGTCACGTGACGTCACTCCCGTGCATGCGTACGGGAGCTGCCAGTCACGGCATGACCCCTATTAGAAACGGCACAATGTCATTGGCACATACGCCATAGTAATCGGCACTCAGCTTTTTCGTAAATATCTCCTAAACTGTGGAGGTTTAGGAGATATTTTCAGCACCTACAGGTAAGCCTTAATATAGGTCCGTCTGAATTTTCGACAGATAAGGTCTGATAAAGGTCCAATGAAGCCCACACACGATCGGAATGCCTGCCGGAATTGTTCTATCGTTCTAATATAGGCTTACCTGTAGGTAAAAGTGGTTGTACAGGGCATCCCAGTCTTAGTCCGTAGGGTTCAATATTGAGTTGGCCCACCCTTTGCAGCTATAACAGCTTCAACTCTTCTGGGAAGGCTGTCCACAAGGTTTAGGAGTGTGTCTATGGGAATGTTTGACCATTCTTCCAGAAGCGCATTTGTGAGGTCAGGCACTGATGTGGAGGAGAAGGCCTGGCTCGCAGTCTCCGCTCTAATTCATCCCAAAGATGTTCTATCGGGTTGAGGTCAGGACTCCGTGCAGGCCAGTCAAGTTCCTCCACCCCGAATTCGCTCATCGATGTCTTTATGGACCTTGCTTTGTGCACTGGTACGTAGTCATGTTGAAAAAGGAAGGGGGCATCCCTAAAGTGTTCCCACAAAGTGGTAAATGTCTTGGTATGCTGATGCTGTAAGAGTTCCCTTCACTGGAAGCAAGGTCCATAAAGACATGGATGAGCGAGTTTGGGGTAGAGGAACTTGACTGGCCTGCACAGAGTCCTGACCTCAACCCGATAGAACACCTTTGGGATGAATTAGAGTGGAGACTGCAAGCCAGGCCTTCTAGTCCAACATCAGTGCCTGACCTCACAAATGCTCTTCTGGAAGAATGGTCAAAGTTGCCATAGACACACTCCTAAACCTTGTGGACAGCCTT
Source organism: Lithobates clamitans (assembly GCA_037952925.1). Taxonomy (NCBI): domain Eukaryota; kingdom Metazoa; phylum Chordata; class Amphibia; order Anura; family Ranidae; genus Lithobates; species Lithobates clamitans. The sequence continues at coordinate 4,158,389 of JBBGZY010000480.1, read as the reverse complement.
CCCAGAAGAGTTGAAGCTGTTTTCGCTGCAAAGGGGGGGCCAACTCAATATTGAACCCTACGGACTAATGCCCCGTACACACGATCGGACATTGATCGGACATTCCGACAACAAAATCCTAGGATTTTTTCCGACGGATGTTGGCTCAAACTTGTCCTGCATACACACGGTCGCACAAAGTTGTCGGAAAATCCGATCATTCTGAACGCGGTGACGTAAAACACGTACGTTGGGACTATAAACGGGGCAGTGGCCAATAGCTTTCATCTCTTTATTTATCCTGAGCATGCGTGGCACTTTGTGCGTCGGATTTGTGTACACACGATCGGAATTTCCGACAACGGATTTTGTTGTCGGAAAATTTTATAGCCTGCTCTCAAACTTTGTGTGTCGGAAAATCCGATGGAAAATGTGTGATGGAGCCCACACACGGTCGGAATTTCCGACAACAAGGTCCTATCACACATTTTCCATCGGAAAATCCGACCGTGTGTACGGGGCAATAGACTGGGATGCCATTAAAGGTTGTGTGTGTGTGTGTAAAGGCAGGTGTCCCAATACCTTTGGTAACATATGCCTCATTTCCACTGAGAGGATCGGGTCGGTACAGTTTGAATGGCCTAGAATGGTCCGGTCTATTCTGGTGAGCGTTTCCACTGCAAGTGGGACCACAAGGGGCCATACAGGGTTTAGAAAAAATGCCTCAGCATAGCACAGCAGAGGGTTCTCTGTCAGCCAATCAGTGGAATGTATCGTAGCTCCGCCCTAACCGAACTGTTCCATTTTCTATGGCCCTACATCTGAAGCAGGACCCTGAATGGAGCGGTACGGTTCAGTTGTATGGGCCGCTTTCATAATGGAAACACCCAAAATAGCGTACCGTACCGAACCGAACTGATGAGCTCAGTGGAAACGAGGCAATATTGTACCTTTCCGGCGACGTGTTGTCACAGCTGCTGGAGCTTCCACCTTCACCCGGTCTTCCTTCTGGGTTTGCGGGCTCTGGCTATTTGAATGACTGAGCTGCGATGACATCACTTCCACACATGTTTGCATGGAATCATAAATCCCCCGTGTCTCTACATATGTGCATGGGCCGGGCTTGTCTGCGTCGGTCACCATGGCTACTGTGCTTGCACAGCACCCCTGCCATCTTTCCAGACGGGCCCCGGCCACATGCTAAACTCTTGGGGGTCGCATGGGGACACTCCTGTCCTAAATGATGCAGGTTTAGGAAATGTTCATTGTGTCTACAGGTAAGTCTTTTTGTAAGTTTACTTGTAGGTACAAGTTCATATAGAGAGTTTATTACAGCTTTAAAGTTTGTATCATTACCATGAATTAATATGCCAGATATTACAATTTAAATGTACCAAGATGGCGCTTGAAGTGTAATAAAGCCTGTACTACCACCCTGAATTATATGACGATCATTACGCTGTAAATATACCAAGCTGGCACTTAAAGTGCATTTAAAACTAAAACTTTTTTTTTTTTAGATGAAATGGTAAACCTCTGTCAGGTTTTTACTTCTGCCTATGTCCCCACTGGGGAGAGCTCAGTGTTGCCAACAGTCAATATTTTTACTGGCAGCCAGTAATAAAAACAAGCACTTTTCTCCTGCCAGTAAAGGCCAGTAAGAGGTTGCCAGTAAAAAATATGGCTGCCTCTGAGTCCTGTTCCTGAGCCACTTACTATATTGAAAATATAATAAGAATAATGGTTTTTGCCTTAATATCTACCTTAAATCACATTGCTAATTGCATATTGTACTTATTTGTAGCCTAAATACTGAAATTTAAACTTACAACTGTAATTTTCTAACTTTTGCAAATGCCAGTAAACTTTGGGTGTTGTGGTCAGTAAATTTTAATCTGGTAGGTTGGCAACACTGGGAGAGCTACCATCACTATTTGATCTGGTGGTCATTTTTTCCAAGACTAAAACTCAGTATATTGTCAAAGGTAGTAACTGGCCAGGGGCGGCCCGTGCACTGTGGGCGCACGGGCGCCTCCCCCCCATCCATGCACCCAGCCCCTTTCAGGACGCCGGACGCATGGAATTCTATGGCGGGGCGGGAGGGGTGGTACTTTTTGAAGCACCTGATTAAAGCCAGAGGCTCTAATAGGCTTCACAATAGGGTGGGCTTGTGGCGCAGAGAGTGCGCCCTGATCCCACCCAATTGTGTGACGATGGTGAATGAATTTTCACTATTTTCACACTTATAGGGCGTACACACGGTCGGACTTTGTTCGGACATTCCGACAACAAAATCCTAGGATTTTTTCTGACGGATGTTGGCTCAAACTTGTTTTGTCTACACACGGTCACACAAAGTTGTTGGAAAATCCGATCGTTCTGAACGCGGTGACGTAAAACACGTACGTCGGGACTATAAACGGGGCAGTGGCCAATAGCTTTCATCTCTTTATTTACTTTGAACATGCGTGGCACTTTGTCCGTCGGATTTGTGTACACACGATCGTAATTTCCGACAACGGATTTTGTTGTCGGAAAATTTTATCTCCTGCTCTCCAACTTTGTGTGTCGGAAAATCCGATGGAAAATGTCCGATGGAGCCCACACACGGTCGGAATTTCCGACAACACGCTCCGATCGGACGTTTTCCATCGGAAAATCCGACCGTGTGTACGGGGCATAACACTCCTCCCCGCCAATCAGGGAGGCAGGTCGTCACACCTGTTTCCCGATTGGCCAAAGCGCCAGGGCATCCTATTGGATGCCTGGCGCTTAGGAAGAGGTGGCACAGAGGAGACATGAGGGGGTCGGTGGGCACAGTGGCTGCATATACTGGGCACAAGTGGCTGCAGTTGACGGGCACAAGTGGCTGCATTTGATAGGCACAAGTGGCTGCATATGATGGGCACAAGTGCTGCATATACTGGGCACAAGTGGCTGCATTTGATGGGTACAAGTGGCTGCATTTGATGGGTACAAGTGGCTGCATTTGATGGATACAGTGGCTGCGTTTGATGGGCACAGTGGCTGCGTTTGATGGCACAGTGGCTGCGTTTGATGGCACAGTGGCTGCGTTTGATGGGTACAAGTGGCTGCATTTGATGGATACAGTGGCTGCGTTTGATGGCACAGTGGCTGGGTTTGATGGCACAGTGGCTGCGTTTGATGGCACAGTGGCTGGGTTTGATGGCACAGTGGCTGCGTTTGATGGCACAGTGGCTGGGTTTGATGGCACAGTGGCTGCGTTTGATGGTACAGTGGCTGCGTTTGATGGTACAGTGGCTGCAATTGACGACACATTGTTTGCACTCCCCCAAAAATTTTGAGCACCATCCGCCACTGTAACTGGCATGTAGAGATAAAGGGTAAAATGACTAATAATGATGATAATACATTTTAGTATACAGGATAATTAGTGTAGCACTACCCTCCCTTAGGAGTTGCAAGTGTCATGATTCCTCACTGCTGCACAGCCAGTCACTTAGCATTTTCAACATGCATCCAGACACAGGAAAACAGTCCTTGAGCTTTGTTTTTTTTTTGTTTTTTTTTGAGGGGATTATAACTTGGATGGGTTTAGAGATTTATGGGATGCCCAATTTGACAACAACAGGAAATCCAGGGACGGCTTCCTCCCTATTTACAGCTCCTCTTCTTCCTCCTGCACAAGCTTGATACTTGTACAGCTCCGCTGGCTTCACTGCTTTTTGGAACTAACAGTCTCTATGTGAACCGCTTCTTGCAATACTTTCTGCTTCCCTGTAGACACTGATCCCCGTTCTACTGCTTGCAGAAATGCTAGCCCACCTGGCTGCTTCTTCTTCCCTGTAATCGGGAGCGCTGATCAGTGACGTGTCACACACAGCCCCTCCCCCCTCAGTTAGAATCACTCCCTAGGACACACTTAACCCCTACAGCGCCATCTAGTGGTTAACCCCTTCACTGCCGGTCACATTTTTACGGTAATCAATGCAATTTTTTAGCATTGATCGCTGTATTAATGCCAATGGTCCCAAAAAAATGTGTCAAAATTGTCCAATGTGTCCTCCATAATGTCACAGTCACGATAAAAATCGCTGATCGCCGCCATTACTAGTAAAAAAAAAAAAAAATAATAAAAATGCCATAAAACTATCCCCTATTTTGTAGACGCTATAACTTTTGCGCAAACCAATCAATAAACGCTTATTGCGATTTTTTTTTTAACCAAAAATATGTAGAAGAATACAGCCTAGACTGAGGAAAAAAAATGATTTTTTAATATTTTTTGGGGATACTTATTATAGCAAAATGTAAAAAACATTGCGTTTTTTTTTCAAAATTGTCGCTATTTTTTTTGTTTATAGCACAAAAAATAAAAACCGCAGAGGTGATCAAATACCACCAAAAGAAAGCTCTGTTTGTGGGAAAAAAAAGGACGTCAATTTTGTTTGGGAGCCACGTCGCACGACCGCGCAATTGTCAGTTAAAGTGACGCAGTGCCGAATCTCAAAAAGTGCTCTGGACAGGAAGGGGGTAAATTCTTCCGGGGCTGAAGTGGTTAATACGTAGTTATGCCACTCACACTGCATAGCTCACAACTGTCCCTGATTTCGAGGGACTGTCCCTGATTTGGAGCAATGTCCCTCTGTCCCTCTTTCCTCCTCATTTGTCCCTCATTTTGGTATGATCTATATAGTTGTATAAAAAATATGCTTTTTATCTTTCAAAATGTGTTTCCCAGTGCTAAACCTTTCATCCAAATTCTAAATTGCTGCATTTGTACATTTTAAAATCCAATATAAAGGAATATTAGTGGTAAAAAAGCACTTGTGGGTTTAACTAATCATTTCTTTTGTATAATTCTCCCTTAAGGGAATGTGGCAAGGGGTGTGTCCTATACCTACATACTTTTGCTAATAGGTGTCCCTCATTCCCATCTCAAAAAGTTGGGAGGTATGACACTGTACTATGTAATACTTATGACACAAGGCCTCAGGCCTGGTATGTATACATAACAGACACCTATATATCACATGCTGAGGTAGCCTGAAGTGACAGGCCTGATGTACAGAACAAACCTTACTCTTATCTGACAGACTAAACATAACCCAAAATCCGTACTGTCAGATCGTTTTATTTTTATTGATACCCAACTAGAGATTTGGCTTGACAGCGGCAATTACTACTTCATATGAGTCATCCTGACCTGGAGAAATGCCTCAAAGCAAAAAACGCTGTTCTGCAGACCTGAATGATGTGTGTACGCCAAATGGCAATTATAGTGTCATTGCTCAGGAGATTATTAAGTAATAAAATGAAAAGAAACAAATGCCATGTTATCAGGTTCCAATTCTGATTAGTATAATAAACTCTACGCTACATACAACCCAAAACCCAAAATGCAAAGGCTCTCTATCGAGCCCAAGGTGGCTGTAAACCCTTACATATACCCAGTGAAGTGACTGGCCTTAGGTAATACACAGAGATGAAACAAATCCTCCTGCTAAGTTGCACCTGTTTATCTGCAGTTGCACCTTTCTCCTGCACAGCCTTAAGGCCCATACACACGATAGGACTTTGTACAAACCTTACCGTGGATTTTTGTACAAAGGGCGTCGGCCATAAACGAATTGAGTATACACACGGCAGGACTTTTTCAGCCAACTTTCACCAAGTCATGTGGTTTTTTAGCTCTTTACTGCCACCCTTTGGTCAACTTCTGTATTGTTGTCTGATCATTTTGCATTGGTTCTGAGCATGCGTGTTTGTACTTTGGACTAAAGTCCTATGGACTTGTGTACACACGATAGGATTTTGCACCATAGGACTTTTGTTGCCGGAAAGTTTGTCTGTTCGCACAGCCAACAAAAGTCCGATGAAAACCGAAAAAGTTTGTCCGATGGAGCGTACACACGGTAGGATGTTGCCTTAGAACAGCTAATTTGCATGTTTGTTGTCAAAAAGTCCTATCGTGTGTATGGGCCTTTATAGAGCACACATTGTACACAGCATTCCTTAGCTCCAGAAGGCAGGGGTCAGGGAGCTGATGTCACATACACTGCACAGCATAGAGAAAAAGAGCTGAGTGTAATCTGAGACCTGAGTGGAGGAAAAAGAAACCCCCTCCCCCCCTCTGCACAGTCGCATAGGGAAACATGCATTGGATGGATGTCTTGGAGTAAGCATAAGATGTCAGAAGTGACTCATGCAAATAGCAGAGGATGGAGACTGAGGAGGCAGAAATTACAGTAAGTGCTTTGGATTGAGGCAACCACACACTATAGAAGGATACGCTTTGTTATTTTCATTTCAGAGGTTTACAACCACATTGAATACATTTTTTTTTAACCTTAAATTGAACATTGGCTTTACCTACACCGGGCAAAGTAGCAGGTCCACTTTAATGCCTCACTCGCTTTTCGAAAACTCACACAGTGCTCTGATCAGCCACTGACAGTCCTGTCTAAGCTCGGTGTTGGTCCACTAGGAGTTTACAAAGTGTAACAGTGTTGGGCCAATCAACAGTGGTACACTGTAATTGGTTCAGTGCTATTGTTTGAGTCATTGCCCCCCCCCACCACCACCACCACTCGCTGTGAGTCACATGCCCCTCCTTCTCCATACTTGGAAGTACTGGGTATTTTCTGGTTGAATAGGGAGCAGAGAAGTGAATAATAGTAAATATGTGCTACTGGGGACAAATAATTTAAGAAAATCTGTTGTTCTATCTCACAGGAGCAAAGCACAGGTTTGCATAATAAAAGAAAACCCATTGCCTTCTCAGAAAGCCTAGTTAGTCCAAAAGACAAAAATCCTAAGTGTAATTAAATCATCTTAACATGGAAGAAAAAAATCTTTCCATAAAACCAGCCATATGCAGCAAGTCCGAGGATCAACATTCCAGGACTGATGGGCGAACTGTTGGTGGACAAATTTGAGGAAAGACTGAACCTATAGTAAGGTTTGGCCACCTGAAAGCAAATCATTACTGTGAATATATCTGCTACGCTAACCTTCCTCCAAGATACCAAGCACCATGTTGATGTATGTAGTTGTACTGTAAATGTGCAAAAACATTGAAATGTTGAAGCATGGCTGGTCAACTTTCTTGCATGAACTGTTATGAGGTAGGGCAGGGAGTTTGGCAATCACGTGACTTTTTCCTAATATAATTGAGGTACCCCTCTTTGCAGCTCTAAAAATCGGAAATGGAAACTTAGTCAATTGTTTAGGAAAATGTTTAGGCTTCATTCACACTTGTACGACTCTCTAAACTTGCACCAACTTTGGAGTGTAACTTTGGTGCAACTTTGATGCAAGTTTGACGCAACTTTGGATGGGTGCAACTTAGATACGACTTTGACTTTGACCAGTGATAATGGACAACTGTTGCATTGTATAACATTCAAGTATGACTTTAATGCAACTTTTGAGGGTTAACATTGAAGTCCTCAATTTGCATGAAAGTCGGACCAAAGTAGTACATGAACTGCATGAAAGTCGGACCAAAGTAGTACAAGAACTGCATGAAAGTCGGACCAAAGTAGTACATGAACTGCATGAAAGTCGGACCAAAGTAGTACATGAACTGCATGAAAGTCGGACCAAAGTAGTACAAGAACTGCATGAAAGTCGGACCAAAGTAGTACAAGAACTGCATGAAAGTCGGACCAAAGTAGTACATGAACTGCATGAAAGTCGGACCAAAGTAGTACATGAACTGCATGAAAGTTGGACCAAAGTAGTACATGAACTACTTTGAAGTTGTTGCAACTTTAAGTCGCACATATATGAATGGTTATCATTGCAAAACATGGGGAATGACTTGTCATGTGACTTTGATGTCCAAAGTCGCATGAGAAGTCACACAAGTGTGAATGGAGCCTTAGAGATGCCCAATCATTTTGCAAAGGCTTCCAATGCACCTTATGTCAGCCAAAAACTGCACCAGACCATATATATGAAACATAACGTAAATTTTGGTGTGCTGGAGCGCAGGTGCATCACCCTTCAACAATGATTGGCAACCCAGCGCATCAACGACCGTAATGTCCATTACAGCATATTAGAGTGTGAACCTGACCTAAAACTTTGGGACTGGATATTCAAATCAATATTTTTGCAACTCTAGTGGTTTTGAGGATATGGTCCACATATGGTGGGTGTGCCCAGAACTTGTTCAATTGTGGTCCACCATACTACTAGAAAAGACACTTGGATAGTTCTTCTTCATGGAAGAACTAAACACATACAGTATCATTCTAAATCAAAACAACAACTGGCTAACAAGTAATTGAAAAAAGTGTGGAAACAATGACTTTATGTAAGGTTTTCTGCGTGGAAAACCTTGGGGTTGCCCATCTTATCTACATTTGTACTGGAGCACCTTTCTGGTGCAGTACTTGCTGTATCGTTTTGTTTGTGTTTGGAACTGTGGGTAACGTGCCATGTTGCAATAGGTAGGTGAATAATGTTATTGTAGTTGCCCTATCTTGTTTGTTACTCAGTGGTTTTCACACCCTATATCCAATATATATATACTGTATATGTATATATATATATATATATATATATATATATATATATATATATATATATATGTGTATATATATATATATATATATTTAAAAATGTATATATATTTTTTTAAATGTATTCTCATACTTGGTCCACCTATGATAAAGGATCCTCAGAGTGAGCACTGTGTTTTTTTTAAGAGAGAGCACAGCAGAAGTTTCCTCTGTCTCTGGTTGAAACTTCAGAGGGACCAGGGATCTGAAGAGCGGGATAGTCATGTACGGACTCATTCACTTTTGTGTTTAAATTTCAGCATGAGCTGTTGAACTTGAACTTTGATCCAGGGAAAAACTGATTGCCTCTTGGGGGTCAGGAAGGAATTTTTTCCCCTGCTGTAGCAAATTGGATCATGCTTTGCTGGGGCTTTTCGCCTTCCTCAGGATCAACTGTGGGTATGGGATTGGGTATATGGGATTGTTTGATATTTTTTATTTATCTATTTATATGGTTGAACTAGATGGACATGTGTCTTTTTTCAACCTGACTAATGATGTAACTTTGTAAACAGGCTTTCAAAACGCATAAAAGGAGGGCCAGTCATAGCAATTCAGAATGTTCTCAGTTTCCTGACTGAATAGAAAGGAAAAAAAGATATAAAGAATATATACTAACCTCTACAATTGCTTTAAGGCTAGGCAAGTCAGTCCAACACTGTATTTTCTTCAAAAGTCTCGAACCACAAATTGTGTGTCTAACATGATTCATGGTGGCACATAACGTGCTTAACAAGACTACAGGTTGCAAATTTTGAAAAATTTCAGGAAGTAGACGGGCACTATGGGACTACAACACCCTGGGGTCTAGAGAAGAATTTATTTTGACCCATGTTTAACAAAAAAATTCCATTTTTCATTTTCGTGCAATAGAAATAATGGATTTTTTAAAACAAATATATTAGTTTAAGTTTTTGTTTCATTACACTGCAGCCTACATTGACAAGCTATGTTTCATATTCCAGACTCCCTTGTGGCTCATGCCTGCCTCTTGACTTTCTGCTCTCTTCGTGTGGTTTGGTTTAGTAGTGTGTGGCATTTGTGGGTAGAAAAGTATGCCAGATGGAAACTGCACTATATTTTTTTAATTTTTACAATACTAAAAGCCCAAATTTAACCCCATCTATGATAAAGAAGCAGTTTTCTCTATGTTATTGGAGCATTAATCCAGAGTATGTGGACTGCTTAACCTTTTTATGACTAGAGGCCGTTGAAGCCCAGACACCTGGATCAAATTTAGAAATGTCGGTATGTGTCGGTTAACTTGACTATAACTTTCCTACCTGTAAATCATTTTAAATTTTAAAACACATTTTAAATTTGGTGCTACACTATTCTAATAAATTCCCTGCTTATGTTTTGTATTATAAGCTGTCAGATGTACAAATATATATAACATTTATTTTACACATTTTGCAAAGTTTTTAATCACATTTTAAATCAACATATTCATTTGTTTTACACATTGTATTGCAATAGTTTTACATAATGCAGCAACATCAATACACGTAGGACACCCAAAGTTAGAGATGATATATTCTTCCAAAACAAATACACTTTTGCAAACTGGTACTGACTAGTAATCCAATGTTTCTCTTCTCACTCAGTTTTTCTCCATCACATAGCTAATGAGACCCCAAAGCTGATGGAGAGAGGCAAGGGAAGGTCAAACAAGGGTGATATGCGGGCAACTGACATCCTCCATATCAACTGATGTCATTGGTCGCTAGGAGGTTGGTAGATAGAACGTTGTAATGGTATACAATGAAAACCTGTGGCTTTGTGTAACTAAAAGGCAGATTTCATCCACCCACCGTCTTGTATACAATTTTGGGGCAATTTTTAGACATTCTGCCAAGGCACCCCTAAAGAAACCTCAAGGCACCTCAGTTTAACTGGGCATACTGGTTGAAAAAGGCTGATCTAGAACAATGGACGGTCACTAAGCACCCAAGACACTAAGGCTAGAAGAAATGAGGGTTCTTAGGCACTGAACCTAGTCTTAAGTACCTGAGAAACTGAGCTTAAAAAACAGAGGGTGTCTAAGTACCCTAGCAAATGAGCCTGTAAGAACAGAGGTTCCCTAAATGTTCAAGGTACTAAGCCTAGAAGAACAGAGGGTGCCTAAGTACCCTAGATAATAAGCCTTTAAAAAACGTATGGTCTTAAATCGCCTCAGGCACTGAACCTGGAAAAATGGAGGGTGTCTAGGTACCCTAGGCAATGAGCCTTTAGGAACAGAGGGCCCCCAAGCGCCTGAGGTACTGAGCGTAGCAGTACAGAGGGTGTCTAAGTTTTCTAAACAATTACCTTATAACAATGGAGGGTTCCCTAAGCTCCTAGTGTACTAGGCCTAGAAGAATGAAGGATGTCTAAGTACACTAGGCAAAGAGCCTACAAGAACAGAGAGTTCTTAAACACCCAAGGTACTGAGCCTAGAAGAACGAAGACTGCCTAAATACCCTGAGCACTAAAGCTTTAAGAATAAAAGGACCCTAAGCACTCAAGGCAGTGAGCCTAGAAGAACAGAGGGTGCCTAAGTAACATAGGCAATGAGCCTACAAGAATGGAGAGTCCCTAAGCACCTGAGGCACTAAGCCTAGAAAAACAGAGGGTGCTTAAGTACCCTAAGCAATGAACCTTTAGGAACTGAAGGTCCCTAAACACCTGAGGTACTGAGCCTAGAAGAACTGATGGTGCCTAAGTACCCTGAGCAAAGCACCTATAAGAACAGAGGGTCCCTAAGCACCTGAGGCACTGAGCCTAGAAGAATGGACGGTGCCTAAATACCCTAGGCAATGAGCCTTTAAGAATGAAAGGTTCCTAAACACACAAGGTATTGAGCCTAGAAAAATAAAGGGTGCATAAGTACCCCAGGCAAAGAGCCTAGAAGAATGGAGGATCCCTAAGCACCCAAGGCACTAAGCCTAGAAGAATGGAGGGTGTCTAAGTACCTTAGCGAAGAACAGAAGGTCCCTAAGCAGAGTTAGATGTCTGTGACTCCATTGAAGAGATTTCCCCCTTATTTCCTGTCTCCCTGTACTGGTGACAAGCGCTAACCTCATTGCTTGTCCTTCTGTCATAGGACAGGAGAGTAGGAGAAATCTCGCTAATGGGGTTATGGTCAGCGGTAAAAACAAGTCTATTAAAAAAAAAAAAAGAAAAAGAAGAAGTTGGTAGGGAAGGGATACTTTTTTTTAAAAATCTTTTTATTAATCTTTGAAGAATTTAAGTATAAAACAAAGCCTATTGGGCATACCCAGGTTCGGCACATATACATAGAAAAACAACATACAACTAACAACTCGAGTAGTAAACAGGTAGTACGCTCCATTAGCTACTTAAGGAGTCATACAAAATGCTAGGGTTCATCTACTCAGGGTCCAAAGTATCCAGAACTAGGTAATGGTGAAAACCTCTATTGTGGAGAATTCAAATCAGGTATGATCCTCACAACATGCTCTTATGCTTGGTAGGAACACAGTGGGTTGAGCTACTTAGCCCAAAAAGTCTGCGTCCAAGTTAGTAGAAGGAGCCTCAATCCAAATATCCCACACTTTGTGGAATTTTTCAGGGCATCCCCTTTATAGATACGTGGCAGGCTAGGGAGTCAACCAGACCCAGCAAACAGACATCCATCGTTTGAGGTATCTGGATATTGGTCACTGAGTGGATAAACGATAATACAGCCACCCAAAACATTTGAATATGAGGGCATTGCCAGATGATATGTATAAAATCCAGCACACAGCATGGATGGAGGGTTATATTCTGTATATTCTGTGTAAGCGTGCAGGAGTTAGATAAATACTATGTCAAATTTTAAAATGGGTAAGTCTGTTCTTAGCTGAGTCTAGCTGCAAAAAGGGCCATTCCCATATCTCCTCCCAATCTTTATCATCTAGCTCAGGACTATCTAAGGTCCATTTATATCTGAGAGCCTCAAGTCCCGAGTGAACAGAGGGGGGCAAACCTTAATATATATTGGAGAGAGGTTTAACTAGAGTATCACCTCTAAGTACAGTCTCAAGGGTAGATCCTTTTTTTACTTTAAAGAACATGCTGCTTTCTCATTTGTTCCTGATGCTGTACGACACACATTAACATCTACCAGCACCGGACTCTTGGAGTACAAGTTCACTTTAATAAAAGTTCCATAATGAAACTGTCAATGTTGTCTTTCTGGAACATCAGTGAAATTGGGGCCGTGGGAGGTCATAGCAGCGGGCAAAGGATGACCTCAGAGTGACCGGGGGCCAGGAAACTTTTATTTAGTGGATTAAAGGGAAGACGTTAATTGCGCAGACATTGTCGAAGTGAAATGCCGCAGCGTATCAATTGGCAGTAATAGAACTGTGACTTTTATTAGAGGAATTTTCATGTAAAGCACCTGGCAGAGCCTTTTTAAAAGCTGTGCGTCTGTGCAGATTGGAAGGAATCTTCTGTTCGCAGCCCAGGGTGGGGAAACACTGCAACAATGTGAAATGACATAATCTGTCATCGAGGAGCAAGTTCGCAGGAAATGGGACTAGTACATACTGCTAGCAGAGCACGTAAAAGGAGTAACCACAGCTAGCACAAATACTGCTTCAGTATGAATTTTTTTTTATAGCTGGCCACAGTAGTACATGGCATGAGCGTTGGACAGTCAACAAGATTTTACAGCATGTTGGAAAATCTTTGGAACCAGTGTTCTGTCCTTTAATTCTATTAGGTAGAGGCAGTAATCTATCACTGCACTTGCACTGCAAGAGTTGGCAGCTACAGTCTGCGCATGGTCCCTGCAGATGGATATGCAGCTAAAGGCGTTAGCATGGCAAGAGCTTAAAACTTGCTGCTAACTGCAAGTCAGCATCTTAATGATGTGTAGTGTCGTTCTTTGTTAGGGCGTTATGTGAATTAAGTTTTTTATGGAGCAAGGATTGATTTTGTAGGTCTGTTCAGTGCTTCCTGCGCAGAGAGTTTGATTACTCCCACCTGCCTCTGAAAGACGTTTCCAGAGCATAGGGCCTGGAGATTTAAATGATCAGTTGAATGTTTATCATACCCCAGCCAATCCCTTGAAGGAGTACTCCAGAAGTTGGCTTGGGAGGTGATAAATTTGCAGGAGGCCTGAACAGAGTGTTCTTTCCCTCAAGGGGGATGTCCTGCTTCTCTTGGGCCTTCTGCCCCTGGAGGCAGCTCCACTCAAACAAGAAGCAGTCTGGGGCTCCATTTGCTGGAGGGCACTGCACTGATTTCGGTTTCGAGAAGGATCTAGTTTATCTCCCCCACTAAGCTTCTATCTTTGGATGCTGGGTGTCAGATAGCTGTGACACTGTGAGTAAAGACCTTTCTGGGGACTAATAGCTGTGTAATTCCTGCGCAAGTGACAGAAGTGGTTTTATGGACTGCTGCGGTAGGGTCCTAGATACACCGACCATTCCTTGCTATCTCCATGAAAGCTGCTTTTGGAAGATTAGAGAGAAGTTTATCCTCCTATTGTTGTTACTGATTGTTTTGGAGTGTCCCGTGACCCTAAAGCTTATGCTGTTGAAGTTCTTTAGCAATAAGTCCTAAAAGGACATCCCCTAGACCAATGGTTTCCAAACTGTGGCCCATGGGCTAGATGCGTCCCTTTGCTTTCCTTTATTCAGCCCTTGGGGCATCATTCCTTCCACCAAAATGAGGCAATATTCCTTCTACTGACACCATTCCTTCAACTGACAGCAACTGTGAGGCATAATTCCTCCCACTTCACTATTTAACAGTGGGCCACTATTCCTTCCACTGACACCAACAATGGGGCATAATTCCTCCCAGTAACCCCAATGATGGGGCACTATTTTACCTTTTATTTACTCCCGCTGACACTGGGACATTTTCTACTCCCACTGGCCATAGTCTGGCCCCTGCAAAGTCTAAAGGACAAAGAACTTGCCCTTTATTTAGAAAGTTTGGAGGCCTCTGTCCTAGACTAAGCCATTATTGTCTGTGTGCATGGGATCGAGCTTGTTTGACTGGTAGCCTCTGAGCTATTTGGGAGAACCTGGGCATATTCCCAGCAGCCCGTTTAGGGGTGAGCACTAGGTGTTTTGCAACAGATTCACAAAAAATTAGGTCCACCTTTGTGAACATGTTTCATGTAACATCTATATTTAGGTTGTAACAAGCCACTTGATAACATTCCCCATCCCCCATTTACCTGAATCATGGAGGGCTTCTCTCTGCAGCATTCTGCTATCTTTTGAATTCAGGTATCTGTGAATAGAACACTACGAGTCACATCTGCCACCAATGCAGAGGGTCTCATAGGTCTCAATGGAGCCCAGGTGTGGTGACATCACTGCACTTGTAGTCCATTGATTACATCCGCCAGCTCAATAACTGAAGGTTGGTACCTCCAAACTGACCATGGGCTAGATGAAGAGTCTACAGAAGCAATGCTCTGTAAACTCCAAAGCAAAAATGTGAGTGCATTTGTTATTTTTTTTCCAAAGGGTGGTCTACGCTATTAACCACTTTAAGATCAGGCTTTTTTCTGACACTTTTTGTTTACAAGTTTAAATCAGTATTTTTTTCTAGAAATTTACTTATAACCCCCAAAGATTATACTTTTTTTTTTTTTAGCAGAGACCTAGGGAATAAAATCGCGATCGTTGCAATTTTTTTAAACGCAATTTTTTGAGGAAAAAATACTTTTTAAAGAAGAAAAAAAAAAATGGTCACCTCAATTTTTTTTGTATAATGTGAAAGCTAAAGCTATGCCGAGTAAATAGATACCTAACATGTCACGCTTGCACACTCGTGAAATGGCGACAAACTATGGTACTTAAAAATCTGCATAGGCGACACTTTAAATGCTTTTATAGGTTATCTGTTTAGAGCTACAGAGGAGGTCTAGCACTAGAATTATTGGTCTCGCTCTAATGTTTGTGGCAATTCCTCACATGTATGGATCGAATACTGTTTACATATGCATACGTGACTTGCTTATGCGTTCGCTTCAGCACGAGAACATGGAGGGATAGGGGCGCTTTAAATTTTTTTTTATCATTATTTATTTTACTTTTTATTTTTACACTGTCCATTTCATTTTTTTTTATCACTTTTCTTCCTATTACAAGGAATGCAAACATCCCTTTTAATAAAAATAAGGATAACGTTCCTCTTTATGAAGAGATCTGGGGGTTCAAAAGACCCCAAATCTCTTCTTTACCTTTAAAAGCAAAAGATCCAAAAAAAAAATTTTTTTTTGATCTTTCGCTTTCATTTATTTATTTTTTTCTTTCAGCCTGGACCGGAAGTGACGTCATCATGTTGCTCCGGTCCTCCAAGGACATAGAGTTGACCTATGGGACCAGACAGCTGCACCATCAGATCGTTTCTCGGGCGAACCGGCTAGTAACGGTAAACCCGAGAAGCATCGGCGAGCAGTGTGTGTGTGTGGGGGGGTCCCCTCCTGCCGCTTCGGAAATGAGCCCACCGGCTCATGAGCCGCTCGGACCGGTTTCATGAGAAAGCCGGACGTCTTCTGAAAAAAACGGTACCGAAGTTATGGCTGATATCTTCAGCTATAACCCCAGTAAACCACTTGCAGACCGTAACGTGTGTGTATATATATATATATATATATATATATATATATATATATATATATATATATACATATTGTAGTGGGCAAGTGGTCAAACCTAAACTCTGAGAAAAATCCAAAGTGCAGGGGAGACCTCACTGCAAGTGATAAATGCTTATTTTTGTTGAGGGCAACATAACAAAGTAGTATTACTTGCCTCATTGTTTGGTTTGGTTATTGTCTGGTTTGCCCAGAGTTCAGCTTTAAGAAAATTCTATACAGTGAGATAACAAACTGAAAAATAGATTTTTAGCTTACATACACTTTAAATGTACCCTCTTCTGGGAGAATAATGGGAATATGTTCCATGTCCTGTACAAAATGAACTCCTCTGATACCCTCTTATCTTCTACAGCAGGAGTCTTCAAACTTTTTGGTTTGAGGGCCACATTGTATATTTTACAAATATTTACAGGATAAAAATATTAAATGCCCATTAGAATGTCCCCCTGCAATCAGGAATTGCCAAGTCTCCTTACACCCAGAAGGATCCATCTCCTACCCCCCTTATATCCAAGAATACCCATCAGAGTCCCCATTTACATCCAGAAGTGCTCATCATATTTCCCCCTTACATCCAAGAATGTCCATCAGAGTCCCACCTTACATCTAGGAGTGCTCATCATAATCCCCCCCTTACATCCAAGAATGCCCATCAGAGTCCCCCCTTACATCCAGGAGAGCTCATCATATTCCCGCCTTTCATCCAGAAGTGCCCATCAAAAAAGCCCCCCCCCCGACATCCAAGTGTTCCCACCACAGTCACCTTTACATCCAGGAGTTCCCATCATAGTACCCCCTTATATCCAAGAATGCCTATCAGAGTTTCCACTTATTAAGAAGTGCCCATTATAGTTCTCCCTTACATCCAGGAGTGCCCATAAAGGTACCCCCTTACATCCATAACTGCCCACCAGAGTCCCCCCAAGCATCCATGTGTGCCATGTGGCACCCCCTTTACCTTCCAGGGTGCAGACCAGCAAGGGTTAAAGCTGAGAGATGGAGCAGGTCTGAATGGAAGAAGTTTGGTCCTCCTGTAAATACTGGGCGCAGGGCAAAACATCATTGGTTGCTAGGATGCCAGCAGTCCTAGCAAGCAACCACAGCGGATGCGCTAGTCTCCATATCAGAGTACACAGACTGGCGTATCCACTGCTAGTCAGCCGGGGCATTTCTACAGACAGTTGCTGCGGGCCAGAAAAAAATCTAGTAGGAGGCTGGATGTGGCCCAGGGTCATAAATTTGGAGACCCCTGCTCTACAACAAGCAGAATGATGTTCACAGTATGACTATTGGTGACTGTACGGCACAACTCCCTGACAGACAGGCCTCTTGCTGGATTTTGTAGATTATATATAGCTAATTGTATGCAAGACATACTGTATAGCACAAGATGACTGACACGGGATCAAACACATGCTAACCACACAAAGCAGAAGGCGCGGGCTCTTCCCGTCGTACATAGAAGCCTCTTTGTAGAGTTCCAACTCTAAATTGGTCTTCCAGGCATGGGCTTAGACTCAATATTTGCAGCCTATTAGTAAACACTCAGCGATGGGGGCACCGGTCAGGGTGACAAAGACTTTTTTATTAAAAATCTTAAGCAAATATGGCAATAGGAAAGGAGCTGAAATAAGAGGAGTTTACACAGCTTGTGCAGAGCTACTTAGTAGGAAATTGAAACATTGTTCCTCATCCAAAGTATATCTTCCCCGTCCAGGAGTGCCAGAGACCTTTGCCCTGCTTTGGCTGTGCTGACATAAGAGCGCCAATATTGGACGTTCCTGCCAATAAAGAAAAACCTCTTTTTAAAATATGAAGATAGAAGGGGATGATTGAACACCTGATAAGAAAAATCTTCTTTATCTCAACAGGTTAAATTCTTGACAGCAGCACATAGCATAACACACAGGGACCATGGGTGACGCGTTTCACATCACAGACGCTTAACCACTTCCCAACCGTAGGACGTCATATGACGTCCTAAACTTGAAGTGGAAATATTGGAATTATGCCTGCAGCTACAGGAATCATCCTAGTATCTTTCTTTTCAGCCAGCATTCCCCTACAATGTCAAAGCCACCATAGAAGCTAATTTGGCCACTGGATTGCTTTTACAGGCAACAGGATGGGACGTCCCCCCTCCTCCCGCAGCCCACTGGTGCCTCTCCAGGCTCTCCTGTGGGATTAGGGAACCCAGGATTCGATCCAGTGGGGCCACCTCTATGATCCTGGGACGCCAAAAAGGAAGCCATAACGTCACTTTTTGCTCTGGCAGATGTCAAGACTGCCATTTTTTTTTTTGGAAAGCAGAGATCAAAGTTTTTTTTTTTTTAACTCATTGCTTCCAGGGTAGAGGAGAGATCTGGGGTCTTGAAGACCCCAGATGTCTCCATAAGGAGGATCTGTCATGCCTTATTTCTATCACATTTCTTGTGATTAGGAAAAAATAAATAAATAAAAAAAACAAATTTAAGGGAAAGTGTAAAAAAATGAATAAAACAAATAATAATAATAAAAAAAAAATTAAAGAGCCCTGTCCCCTCTTGCTTGCATGCAGAAGCAAATGCATACCTAGGTCCCTCCCACACATATAAATGGTGTTCACACCACACACGCGAGGTATCACCGTGAATGTTATAGCGGGAGCAATAATTCTAGCACTAGACCTCCTCTTTAACTCTAAACTGGTAACTTGTGAACATCTTTTAAAGCATCACCTATGGAGATTTTTTAGTACGGTAGTTTGGTGCCATTCCATGAACGTACGCAAATTTACACATTAGGTATCTTCTTACTTAGCATAACATCATCTTTTATATTTTACTGAAAAAATCGGATTGCATATTGTGTTCTTTTGCATTAACATTCATTAAAATGTATTTTTTGCCAAAATATTGCATGGAAAATTGCTGGGCAAATATCATGGGACAAAAAAAAAAAAAATGCAACCCCCACCATTTTATTCTCCAGGGCCTCTACTTAAGAATATAGACATAATGTTAGAGGTTTCCGAGTAATTTTCTAGCAAAAAAATATTTTTTTCTTTTTATATAAGAGAGAAATGCTAGAATTGGCCTGGGTGGAAAGTGGTTAGCAGGTTACTGGCAAGATCACTAAGTAAAAATAAAGGAAAAAAAGCTTGAAAAAGGAAAACTAAAGCAGCCGCCGCATCTAAGGACTCAAAAGCTGCAATATATTGCATTTTTGTACTTTGGTTTAGACATACGTCCCAACTTTTTAAGATGGGAACGAGGGACACCTATTAACAAAAGTATGTCATAGGACACACCCCCTGCCACACCCCCTTAAAGGAGAATTAAACAAAAAAAAATATTAGTTAAACCCACAAATTCTTTTTTTACCACTGCTATTACTTTATATTGGCTATTGAAATTTACAAATGCAGCAATTTAGAATATGGACGAAAGGTTTAGCACTGGGAAAGCTAAAAAGTGCATTTTATATACAACAATATAGATCAGACCAAAATGAGGGACAAATGAGGAGGAAAGAGGGACAGAGGGACTTTGTTTCAAATCAGGGACAGTTCCTCGAAATCAGGGACAGTCCCTCAAAATCAGGGACAGTCTCTCAAAATCAGGGACAGTTGGGAGCTATGGGTTTAGATATGCTTTATGTAGGACAAATCCATTCTGCAGGAGAAATGACCCATTCAAGTCTATTTGATGTTAGTGTGAGGACACAGCAAGCAGGGCTGGTGCAAGGATTTTTGACACCCTAGGCGAAACCTCATTTTGCCTTCCCCCATTGGCTCCACCCCTGACTCCACCCCCTTTTGCCCTGCCCATGTATACCCCACCTTTTTATTGAAGCACCCATCAATGAAGCCTCACCAGCGCCCATTAAATACAGCCTCACCAGCGCCCATCAAATACAGCCTCACCAGCGCCCATCAAATACAGCCTCACCAGCGTCAATCAAATTCAGCCTCACCAGCGCCCATCAAATGCAGCCTCACCAGCGCCCATCAATGCAGCCTACCAGTGCCTATCAGTGCAGCCTACCAGTGCCCATCAATGAATGTTTGCATGCTTCTACTTATTCGAGAGTCGGGACACAGACAAAGTCTCCACGCCTCTGACACTATGTACGAACGGAGCAGCGGCTGCCTGCTGATGCTGAGACTTAGTTGCTTGCTGCAGAGAGAAGAGAGTAGGAAAACCATTGGCCGGGCACCCTAGGCAGCAGTGCGCCCTACGCGGCTAGTGGTAGCATCAGCCCTGACAGCAAGACCAGCACTAGAATTTTATTGGGGGTTGGCACAACTGTGTGTTTAAGACAAGGAAGGGAGGACTGTTTTAAAAAAGGTGAATTTGTATTAAGAGTCATTAAATATTGTTTTTTTTTTTAATTTTCAAAAGAAGCTGTCAACAGTTGAAACCTATATTTTCTGTTTGAGGAAACCTGTACGGATGGAAATATGGGAGCTGCCATTGTAGCATCCCAAAATTTGGTTTCCAATGTTTAATAAAGTTAAACAAAGTACAGTATCCACAGCAACTCATCAGAATCCATTTTTGTGCTGCATGGTTATAGGATACTAAAATCTAAGGTTTTTATGGATTACTGCTGTTTAGTGCTAGCACTGGTGATGTCCATCATATAATTCAGGGTCGTGTACTACATGATTTTCTATGTCTGGCATATTATCCAGCCTAGAATCAGTAAAACAGAGGATATAGAACTTTTATAGAAGAGCAAGTTAACTCTGATGACCGACCGCATGCAGCTTTGATGTGAAAGCCATGTCAGCTCAAGTACTGTGTATAGTCTGAAGAAGTTATAAGACAGGTATGTGCTTACACCCCCAAACATGCGTGTTTTTCTCGGAAAGGGAAATTTAAACTTCCTCTTTTCTTCCACAGGCGGGGAGTATATAACACATGCTATTTAGGAACTCAATTACTGAAGAGTCATAACTTCAAAGGACGCCACAAACCTCCTAAGAAACTTCAAAAGCTCAAGAGAAGGCAAGTTATAATGATTATTATAATACAAGATTTTTATAGAGCCAACAGTTTGCACAGCGCTTTACAGAATAAAGAGAGACAATGTGGTTACAATACAATATAAGACAAGAGAGTTAGAAGTGTCCTCCTTGTGAAAGCTTACAATCTAAAGGGAGGGGCAAGTTATAGAAAAGGCATCAACTGTGAGGGATAAGCTGATGGAAAAAGTAAAGGTTTAGTTTTTAGGTAGGGGCGAGTAAGACTTACCTCAAGAGATGATTTTTTTTTTTTAGAAACTCATAAAGGCAGACAGAATTAAGCAGTCCATTGATGATGCAAATTTTTTTCCTTGCAACAACGGGTTGCAGGAAAGAAAATTACCCGATTCCCCTATCAACACAGTTAGTGTTGATGGGAAAATCCTTACCGCGGAGCTATTGTGTTCTCCAGGAAGAGGGGCGCAGGAAGGCATCCCTGCTGGGGGAACACAGCGATTATTGCTAGCATACAATGCTGGGTACAATCAGCCTGTCCATACAGGGATCAAATCTTGGCCGGTCCCTGCTGAACCGGCTGAGAACCATCTATCTTAAGAGATAGCTGGACAGATTGGGGTAGATCATTTCAAAGGATGGGCTCTGGAGAACTCCTGGAGGGGCATGGGAGGAGGTGTCAAGGGAGCTAGAGAGTAGAAGGCCTTGGGAGGAGCGGGAATGGAAGGTTTGGATGATATTTAGAAATGAAGTTGGGGAAGCAGCTGAGGACAGAGTTGTAGATGACTTATGTTGTTAGTATTTTGAATTTTATACATTGGACAGCCCAGTGGAGGGACTGGCAGAGAGGGAAGTTTAGACACTGAGCAGTTAGTAAGGTGAATAAGTCTGGAAGCAACATTCATAATAGGTTGAAGGAGGTATTGCCCAGGTAGAGTTAGGCCAATGAGGAGGGAGTTGCAATAGTCAAGGTAGTCAAGGCAAGAGATAACAAGGGTGTGAATTAGTGGTTAAGAAGGTGTTAATTTGGGAAATGTTATGGAGGTTATTGATTATATACAATATAGGTCAGTCTTAGTTTTATAATTTTGCCATTCACTGAAACATCAGTTTTTTTGCTCTCCAGTTTTTTCTTGTTTGCTATCTCTGCTGTCCATAGAAAGCTCATAAACCTTCACAAGCACCAAGGGGTCAATCTTACTGTCTACATTTTTTATGGTCCAACTTTCACAACTGCAGGTAACTATGGAGGACACAAAAGGGGTATTTGGTTGCCAGGCTAACATCCTTGCTTTTCCATATTCAGTTCGTGCTCACCATCATTTCATATAGAGTACAATCACCACTTCAATCAATCTACAATCCCAAGAAAAGTGATATCCTCCACGCATTCAATCTCACTGTCAATTACTATTGTGAAATATCATGTAATAGTCATGATTTTGGTCTTCTTGATGCTCAAGGAGAGACCAAACTTCTCACTTTCCTTTACTTACCTGGCTTCAGGCTTCAGAAATATGATTGGTTGCTGTGGATTACTGCATTACATGCAATCATTGAACTTTGTAGTAAAAAAACGTGTTAGTATTTTGTTGATAGTACAATAGCGTCTGAGGGTCTGGTAGACGGACTGTTTTTCCTGTGTCTGTTAATGTTCCTGTAAATGGGACCATTTTGTTTCATCTGTCACGTAAAAAGAATTTAAAATGTTATTGAAAGGGAAGTTAAGCAGTAGATGGCAGAAAGGTTTATCTCAGAAATATGTCTAAACTGCAGTATAATTTTCAGCTAGGCTTGTTTTCACACCCCTTATTTTCTTTTCATTTTATGTCTTAATCAACATATTCGCATGGAATAGTTTCTGTTTGAAGGATGAAAGAAACTCTGCATAGTTTAGAGACATGTTGTTTTTCAGTGTCTGAAATTGGCTTGGTTTTTAGCACGCTAAATCTACATTCTTGCAACCAGTATATGATTGATGCATTAAAGCCTTACTTCGGACAATTATTTAAAGTTTTGGATAGAGTGTGCAAGAGATAACATTTTGTTTTTAGTTTTGGTTTTTTGGTTAGAACCCCCTGTCCTGTTTTTTTTTTTTTTTTTTTTTTGCTATCTGTGTTACCATTAAGAAGATTTATGCTTTCTATTCGTCCTTGTGACTATTGTCAACAGGACTGAAAGTGAGAGAAAATTCAGAACTCAGAGTTGACCTCAAAACAGGAATGAGAAGAAGTCTTCAACTGTGGAAACCTGCTCAGGTGACAGTGGTCTACACTTTGGATAGTTTTCTTCTCATATCCTGTTGTATGCACAACATTTTTGGCTTTAAACTTTTTTTTTTTTTTTTTTTAACTCAAAGCTTAATTGAACAAGCTGAAGTTAGAAGCTGATTGGCTACCATGCACAGGTGCACCAGATTTTGCACCCTTCAATTAAATCAACCACCATATGTCAAGTTTTGCTTCTCTTGTGACCTCAGTGGGAAGGCTTCCCCTTATTTCCTTTCCCTGTGATGCCTGTACAAGAAATTGGGGGAACTGTCCTCCCCTGAATGGGAAGGCACAGAGAGCAAAATAAATATGTTGTTAGACCTTAGCAATGAGGGATAAAGGGTGTTGGGACTTTAAATATACCCCCATGTACACAATTAGATATAGAATGACAATATGTCTAAAAGAATTTTGTCTTTATTTTATCCCCTTCCCGCCGAGCGTACGCAGATGTGCGTACTCGGCTTTCGGGGGTTATACCGGGATGATGCCTGCAGCTGTTTTTTAGAGCCAGCGATCGGCTTTCCAGGTATAACCACCGTTGCGGCTAGTAGCCGCTCGGCTGTTATACCAGAGGAGCGGGAGGGGACGTCCCCCCTTCCGCCGCCTCCCGCAGCTCTTACCGGGCCTCCCGGTGGATCACCAATCCGCCGCCTCCAGCGGCTAGTGTCAGTCTGGAACGAAGCCGTAAGCGGCTTCGTTCCAGCCTCCTAATAGTAAATGGAAGCGACGTCATGACGTCACTTCACGTTTACTCGGCTGCCAATGGCGCCGGTTTTAAAAAAATATAGAGTATTCAGAATTGCCGAAAATGGCGATCTGAATACTTTGAAGTGCAAAGGAGGGATCGGGGGTCTTGACCCCCGATCCCTCCATAAAGAGTATCTGTCACCACCTATTACTGTCACAAGGGATGTTTACAGCAATAAAAGTTATCAAAATTTTTTCTTTTTTAACAAAATTTATAAATATAAAAATAAATAAAATAACTAAGAAAAAAAAACATTTTTACAGTGCCCCGTCCCCGCAAGCTGGCGCAGCAAAGAAAACGCAACCCAAAGTTGCGCCGGCATATGTAAACGATGTTCAAATCACACATGTGAGGTATCGCCGCGATCATCAGAGTAAGAGCAATAATTCTAGCACTAGACCTCCTCTGTAACTCTAACCTGTTAACTGTTAAAAAAATTTAAAGCGTTGCCTATGGAGATGTTTAGGTACCGTAGTTTGTCGCCATTCCACGAGTGCGTGCAATTATAAAGCGT
Organism: Lithobates clamitans; assembly: GCA_037952925.1. Lineage (NCBI taxonomy): Eukaryota > Metazoa > Chordata > Amphibia > Anura > Ranidae > Lithobates > Lithobates clamitans. The sequence continues at coordinate 4,133,742 of JBBGZY010000480.1, read as the reverse complement.
GACATGTTTGGTATCTATTTACTTGGCGTAACATCATCTTTCACATTATACAAAAAAATTGGGCTAACTTTACTGTTTGTTTTTTTTTTTAATTCATGAAAGTGTCCCTTTTCCCAAAAAGTTGAGTTTAAAACACCGCTGCACAAATATCGTGTGATATAAAATATTGCAACAATCACCATTTTATTCTCTAGATTCTCTGCTAAAAAAAAAATATATATATATATATATAATGTTTGGGGGCTCTAAGTAATTTTCTAGCAAAAAATATGGATTTTAACTTATAAACACCAAATGTCAAAAATAGGCTTAGTCATGAAAGGGTTAAGCAATAAAAAAATATTAGTTGCTATCAAATATAGTACACAAGTGCATAAGGTCTTCTAGAAGGGTCAGCGTGTTTTTCGGATTATCGACTTTGTCAGGACCAGTAGAATTAGGCACACTGAAATTGATAAGTCAAATAGTTTAAAAACAGATCCAAAATGGATATAGTATAGTTTACTTGGTGTCCATGGAAGGCAAAGGGTCAGGGATCTCACAAAATAGCCTGCCGGCTATTTTAACAACCAGGTTAAAGCACCAAGGCCAGATAAACCAGAATCTGAGTAAATATGTATATAATATCGTAGTGAGTCAAAGATGAATTCCAAGTAAATTATAATGCATGTATCATGATTGAGGGGCTCCTCACACCTCAAGTGTGAAAGATGTTGGTGTTTTAACCTAGTGGTTGCCCTCCCATGGCCCGGCAGGCTATTTTGTGAGATCGCTGACCCTTTTTCTTCCACTTTTTCTTCCAATTTTTCTTCCAGAGGTTAACCTATACTACATCCATTTTGGATCTGTTTTTAAATTATTTGACTTATCAATTTCAATGTGCCTAATTCTACTGGTCCTGACGAAGTGGATGATCTGCGAAACGCGTTGACCCTTTTAGAAGACCTTATGCACAGACTTGTTTGTAATGTACTATATTTGATAGCAACATATGCTTTTTAAATTGTGTAAAATAAAGACAAAATTATTTTAGACACATTGCATGTCATTCTATATCTAATTGTGCACACTGGGTATGTTTAAAGTCCCAACACCCATTCTCCCTCCTTGCTACTATACACAAGCATGATACCCCTGTGTTCACATTTTCTCAATATAGTTACACTCCCTCCCACAAACAAAAATTCCTTGCATGTTGTTAGATGTTGTAACCATTCCTCACTCTACAATAAATGGTAGGAAGAGAGGAAAAATCTATCCATTAGAGGAACAGACAACAATAAAAGCTGAAAGGGGTCCTCCCTTTAGCCAAAATAAAATTAATTTTTGGGGCTTTAAATTAGAACTTTACTGTATATTTGCAAATGTCCCCAGTTTTAGCATTAACGTAAACTTTAGCTTCTTCATCTTTTTCTAATTAGTCTTCTTTTTTCATTGTTGCCCCCTCTGTAGTTGTTTGTTTAGATCTGCTCGACCAGCAGGAAACCTTGTTGAAGATTATCTGTCTTCTAGTGACATTGGCAAAGATTTGTGGTTCAGATTCCACCACCCTTGCATTAGTGATATCATGGGATGTTTGGCCAGTAAAACTGGTCAGGGCATGAAAATAATCCCTCCCACATTCCTCATACAGTGCCAGGAGGGGTGCTTAGTCAGGACCATCATTATCCAAAGGAGTACGTAGGTTAACACTGGAGGAAACTGCTACTGTCATTCCTTATCAGCCCATTAAATCATATATTAATTTTAGAATAACATTAGGATGTTTCTCTTTCAGTTGGCCCTTTTTCAATTTCTTCTTTAAAAAGCAGCACCCTTGTCACTCTGATCATTGGGTGCAAACCCTGTGTAAGAACCAGGGGAGTTACTAGACTCTGGCACCCAGGGCACATGCCACTGTTCTTCTACTCAGTGCCCCAGGTCTTTTATTGCTGTCTCCCCAAGAATTGTCCCCTAGACCAAAAATGACAAAATGCAGCCCGTGTTAGCCTTTATCTGGCCCTCAGGGTGTTATTCCTCCCACTGACACCACCAATGAGGCACTGTTTCTTCCACTGACACCAACATTGGGGAACCATTCTTTTCTCTGACACCAACAATGGGGAAATTTTCCTTCCGCTGACACTAATGATAGGGTCCTCCCACTGACACCAGAAATGGGGCATAATTCTTCCCACTGATATAAGCAATTAGACACCATTCCTCCAAATAATACCAATGATAGGGTACTATTTCTCCAACCAATACAAATGATGGGGCACTATTCCTCTAACTAATACCAATGATGGGGCACTATTCCTCTCACTGCCACCACCAATCGGACATAATTCCTCCCTCTGATATAAATAATTAGGCATTATTCCTTCAACTATTACCAACAATGTTCCACTATTCCTCCGACTAATACAAAAAAAATGGGGCACTATTCCTCCCACTGACACCAGCAATGAGGCATAATTCCTCCCACTGACACCAGCAATGAGGCATAATTCCTCCCACTGATGTAAACAATTAGGCACTATTCCTCCAAATAATACCAATGATTAGCCACTATTCCTCCAACTAATACCAATGATAGGTCACTATTCCTCCTCCTACTGACTACAGACTCTATGTAATTTTTTTACTCCCACTGGCCACTCTGGCCCCCTAACATCTGAAGGACAGTAAACTGGCTCTATTTAAAAATGTAAAGCTTTTTTCAAATATTTTTTTTTAGTAAAATAGATTATATTAGACCAGATCTCCTTCATAGTGGATGTTTTAATACCACTGAAAGACAATCCCAAGTATCAGGCATGGCGGAAACAATGGTTGCAAGGAAATCTTGGAAGGCCTTTCGTGAGTCTGAGTTCTTATGTTTGGTATCCATTTAAGCAAAGGACCTGGAAACAATTGGCAGAAAAGTGCAGTAAAAAAAAGGGAGCCCAACTAGGTAGAAAGGTGGGAGTTGATATGGGGGGCAAGAGTTCACTAACTTTTCATGGTATGCTGGAAGGCCTGCAACATTTTACCATTTTGAAGTGGGGGCCCAGGGTCTATTAGGTAGCAACACCCTTGGCAAGCTGCATGAACTTTGCATACAGTAATGATCTGCTCCCATCTTCAACATAACAGCTTTCAGGAGATTGGTGTCTTAGACCCCAGCATCCTTCGAGGAAAGATATTCTAACAGATTTTCTTTACCACGCCAGCCAGTCTGAATTTTCGTATTAGTGGTGCCACCAAAGTGAAATTTGGTTGGTATTGGCTACAGAATTTTGTATATTACCATTCCTCTTTCCATTGTCCTATTTCAGAGCACCCATCATATGTGAAAAATGTGTTCTAAGCAGATGTGTTGGAATTAGCTGTGTTTATCTTTGGAGAAGAAAGCCATTAAAAGAAAAGATTTACATCAGGAATACAGCAGGGGACTTTCACTTGTGGCTTTCTTTTATCTGTGTCATTCTGCAGCTAGGAAACAACGCTACAAAACATTGGATGTAGGTCACGAATGCAGCTGTGTTTGTGTGTTATAGGGCCTTGGAAGTAAGACAGGACGTGAAGAATTCAGTGAATTTAATGTATTCATAAATATAGATGACACATTTCACCAGGATGTCTCCCCATAACCATCGGGAAAGTGATAGCACGGTGTGTCTTTAGCTGTCCACACTCATAATTGTGTGTGGCTAAATGGCTTGACATGTAGGCCCACTTCAGAGGGGATACCTGTTAACTGGAAATAGGCCAACTACAAAAATGCCAGAGTGTTCTCTCACAATCTGAATTTTCTTCATTTAAAGAGACCATGTCGCCAACTAAAAAAAAAAAAAAAAAAAACAACAGGAAAATCAAGTGTTTTGAATGCTTACTTGCATTGTTTCTATTTTTCATAAAGCATTGTTTTTTACTTGCAATGTGCCTATAAATGTTCTAGAAAATGTGACTATTCCAAGAAAGTCAATTCTCTAGCACAGCCTCCTTTTCCTTCGACATCATAGTTACATAGTTAGTCAGATTGAAAAAAAGGATCCAGAGGAAGGCGAAACCCCCCCCCCAGAAAAGCAGGATCCAAAAAAATCCTTCCTGATCCCAGAGAGGCAATCAGATTTTCTCTGGATCAACTTTACCTATAAATGTTAGTATCCAGTTATATTATGTACATTTAGGAAATAAACCAGGCCTTTCTTAAAGCAATCTACTGAGCTGGCCAGAACCACCTCTGGAGGGAGTCTATTCCACATTTTCACAGATCTTAATGTGAAGAAACCTTTCCGTATTTGGAGATGAAATCACTATTCCTCTAAAGAGTGCCCCCTTGTCCTCTGTGTTGACCATAAAGTGAATAACTCAACACCAAGTTCACTATATGAACCCCTTATATATTTATACATGGTGATCATATCCCCCCCCCTTATCTCCTCTTCTCAAGAGTGAATAAATTCAGTTCCTCTAATCCAGGGATCTTCAAACTACGGCCCTCCAGCTGTTGCGGAACTACATGTCCCATGATGCATTGTAAAACTCTTGACATTCACAGACATGACTAGGCATTATGGGAATTTTAGTTCCTGAACAACTGGAGGGCCATAGTTTGAAGACCCCTGCTCTAATCTTTCCTAGTAGCTGAGCTCCTCCATGCCTCTTATCAGTTTGGTTGTCCTTCTCTGCACTTTCTCCAGTTCCCTGATATCCTTTTTGAGAACTGGTGCCCAAAACTGAACTGCATATTCCAGATGAGGTCTTACTAATGATTTGAACAGGGGCAAAATGATACAGTGGGGACGGAAAGTATTCAGACCCCCTTACATTTTAGTTATATTTCAGCCATTTGCTGAAATCATTTAAGTTAATTTTTTTCCTCATTAATGTACACAAAGCACCCCATATTGACAGAAAAAACACAGAATTGTTAACATTTTTGCAGATTTATTAAAAAAGAAAAACTGAAATATCACATGGTCCTAAGTATTCAGATCCTTTGCTGTGATACTCATATATTTAACTGTCCATTTCTTCTGATCATCCTTGAGATGGTTCTACACCTTCATTTGAGTCCAGCTGTGTTTGATTATACTGATTGGACTAGATTAGGAAAGCCACACACCTGTCTATATAAGACCATACAGCTCACAGTGCATGTCAGAGCAAATGAGAATCATGAGGTCAAAGAAACTGCCTGAAGAGATCAGAGACAGAATTGTGGCAAGGCACAGATCTGGCCAAGGTTACAAAAAATTTCTGCTGCACTTAAGGTGCCTAAGAGCACAGTGGCCTCCATAATCCTTAAATGGAAGACGTTTGGGACGACCAGAACCCTTCCTAGAGCTGGCCGTCCGGCCAAACTGAGCTATCGGGGGAGAAGAGCCTTGGTGAGAGAGGTAAAGAAGAACCCAAAGATCACTGTGGCTGAGCTCCAGAGATGCAGTCGGGAGATGGGACAAAGTTGTACAAAGTCAACCATCACTACAGCCCTCCACCAGTCGGGGCTTTAAGGCAGAGTGGCCCGACAGAAGCCTCTCCTCAGTGCAAGACACATGAAAGCCCGCATGGAGTTTGCTAAAAAAAACACCTGAAGGACTCCAAGATGGTGAGAAATAAGATTCTTTGGTCTGATGAGATGATTTTGGCCTTAATTCTAAGCGCTATGCGTGGAGAAAAACAGGCACTGCTCATCACCTGTCCAATACAGTCCCAACAGTGAAGCATGGTGGTGGCAGCATCATGCTGTGGAGGTGTTTTTCAGCTGCAGGGACAGGACGACTGGTTGTAATCGAGGGAAAGATGAATGCGGCCAAGTACAGGGATATCCTGGACAAAAACCTTCTCCAGAGTCCTCAGGACCTCAGACAATGACCCTAAGCACACAGCTAAAATAACGAAGGAGTGGCTTCACAACGACTCCGTGACTGTTCTTGAATGACCCAGCCAGAGCCCTGACTTAAACCCAATTGAGCATCTCCAGAGAGACCTGGCTGTCCACCAACGTTTACCATCAAACCTGACAGAACTGGAGAGGATCTGCAAGGAGGAATGGCAGATGATCCCCAAATCCAGGTGTGAAAAACTTGTTGCATCTTTTCCAAAAAGCCTCATGACTGTATTAGATCAAAAGGGTGCTTCTACTAAATACTGAGCAAAGAGTCTGAATACTTAGGACCATGTGATATTTCAGTTTTTCTTTTTTAATAAATCTGCAAAAAAAGGAACACTATTCTGTGTTTTCCTGTCAATATGAAGTGCTGTGTGTACATTAATGAGGAAAAAAATGAACTTTTGATTTTAGCAAATGGCTGCAATATAACAAAGTGTGAAAAATTTAAGGAGGTCTGAATACTTTCCGTCCCCACTGTATCTCTCTCTCTGCAGTCCATACCTCTCTTAATACAAGAAAGGACTTTGCTCACTTTGGAAACCGCAGCTTGGCATTGCATGCTATTATTGAGCTTCTGATCTACCAAAACCCCCAGATCCTTCTCCACCATTGATTCCCCCAGTTGTACTCCCCCTAGTATGTATCATGCATGCATATTCTTAGCCCTCAAGTGCATAACTTTACATTTATCAACATTAAACCTCATCTGCCACATAGTCACCCAATTAGACAGTGCATTGAGGTCGGCTTGTAAATTGGAGACATCCTGTAAGGACATTATTCCACTGCATAGCTTAGTGTCATCTGCAAAGACAGAAATGTTACTTTTAACCCCAGACCCAATATCATTTATAAAGATATTAAAAAGTAAGGGTCCCAGCACTGAACCTTGGGGTACACCACTGATAACCCTAGACCATTCAGAGTAAGAATTATTAACCACTACTCTCTGAATTCTGTCTTTTAGCCAGTTTTCTATCCATTTACAAACTGATATTTCCAGGCCTGTAGACTTTACCTTACACATGAGCTGTGTGTGGGGAACTGTGTTCAATGCTTTTGAAAAATCCAATTATATCATATCCACAGCTACCCCTCTGTCCAAAGTTTTACTTACCTCCTCATAACATAAAATCAGGTTTGTTTGACAACTTCCGTTTTTCATGAATCCATGCTGTCTGTTGCTTAAAATATTTTTTTCCAGCAAGAACTTGTCTATGTGGTCTTTTATTAAACTCTCCAATATCTTCCCGACTATAGAAGTTAAACTAACAGGTCTATAGTTACTTGGTAAAGACTTTGTTTCCTTTTCAAATATAGGCACCACATTGGCCCTACCCCAATCCAGTGGTACTATTCCCGTCATTAATGAGTCCCTAAAAATTACCATATATGCTCGAGTATAAGCCAAGTTTTTCAGCCCTTTTTTTTAGACTGAAAATGCCCCCTCGGCTTATACTCGAGTCAGTGTCTCCGCTTACTGTTCTCTGGTGTCTCCGGGCGATCCAGTGTGTGCGGGTGTTCTCGGGACCACTCCAGTGTGTGCGGGTGTTTTTCAGTCTCTCTGGGGCCGCTGTGTGCTGTTACTGCCACCGCCTCATAATCTGTATAGCGTGACGATCCACCTCTAGATGTCTAAGAGCGTCCTGCATTGTTTACGAGTCGCCGCCATTTTGTTGTAGCCACGGCTCACACCTGGCAGTTTCTGTGACTGTGGAGTCCCTTGGTGCAGGCGCGGAATGGCCAGATCATCAGAGCAGCTCTCAGGTATGACAACAATGTTGTCAGTAAGTACTGCGCAAAATAAAATCAGCGTATAAATGTGCAATTCAGCAAATAACATGAACATGTTCAAGGACAGTGTAGCACCAACTATCAGTCCTCTGAGATCTTCAGTCATCCCCAGTGTGCTGGACAGGAGGAAAGTGATCGAGCTTTCTCGATTTGCACATTGTTTTATTTTGCACAGTACATGCAATATTATCGACTTTTATTTTTACCTCTCTCAATCAGTTATTAGTGTGTGAACACCATTTTATGTTGGCAGCTACTGATTAGTTTATTCTTTTTATATGGTTTGTGCATCAGTATACTTACTTTTATTTAATTAATGTAATTTTATTGGTATCTATTTTTATTTTGAAATACCGTACCAATAGCTGCTGCATTTCCCATCCTAGGCTTATACTCGAGTCAATAAGTTTTCCAAGTTTTTTGTGGTAAAATTAGGTGCCTCGACTTATACTCGGGTCGACTTATACTTGAGTATATACGGTAGATAGAACAGCGTTGTAATTACAGAGCTCAATTCTTTTAGGATCCGTGGGTGGATGCCATCTGGTCCAGGTGCTTTATCCACCTTTATTCTGTCTAAATATTTCTGGAACATATCCTTTTTGAGCCATTGTGGATCATTTGGGGCTGTGTCACTACCACCCCCATTATGGACATGAGCTCCCCCATGCTCCTTTGTATACACAGACCTGAAGAAAGTATTTAATACATTTCCCTTCTCTTTGTTCCCAGTCACCCACTCTAGATTATTTTGCAAAGGGCCTACATGCTCAGACCTGACCTTTTTAATATATTTGAAGTATTTTTTGGGGTTTGTCCTACTATCTTTTGCAATCTGTCATTCGTTTTGAGTTTTTGCGTCCTTGATTTCCTTTTTACATATTCTGTTATATTCTTTGTAACATTTAAATGACACTAGTATTCCTTCATTGTTCTATTTTTTGAAATTGTTGTTATTGTTTATAGATTTTTTAACTTTGGCCGTGAGCCACATAGGTTTTATTTTTAGCCTTTTAAACTTATTGCCCATGGGAATATACATTGCAGTGAGTTCACAAACAGTCACTTTTGAAGAATTCCCATTTCTGTTCTGTGCACATTGATGCCAATATTCCCTCCCAGTCTCAATCCTGGAGAGCAGCCCTCTTTGCTCTCTTGAAGTTAAGTGTTTTTATCTTTCCTGTATGTGTTTTTTTCTTACAGCTAACATCAAATTAAATCGTGTTATGGTTGCTGCTACCAAGATGTTCCTTTATATGAACATTAGTAATAAGCTCTGCATGGTTTGAGATTATCAGGTCCAACAGAGCATCATTCCTAGTTGGGGCCTCAATAGACTGGACCATAAAATTGTCCTGTAGTAGGTTTATAAATTTTTGCCCTTTAACTGTCCCAGCAGTGCCATTACTCCAGTCAATTTCTGGGTATTTAAAATCCCCCATTATTATCACCGTCCCAGCCCTTGCAGCCCTTTCCATCTGTGCAAGGAGCTGAGTCTCCACCTCCTCATTAACATTGGGTGGTCTATAACAAACTCCAATGATTAACTTTGAACTACGCCCATCTATATGCAGTTCCACCCATAATGCTTCAGACTCATCACACTCTTCATCAACCAGGTCCTCTTTCACACTCGCTTTGATCATAGCCCTCTACTTTTCTGGGATTGTTTAATTACTGTTTGTGCTGGCCTAGTTCCTCTGCCCTCCCCTCACCTTCCCATATAACATTTTATAAAGCAACCGAGGGAAGCGCGATAATACTATGGAGTGTCATTTAAAGTGTATATATAGCCAAAACTTTTATTTTAGCTTTGGATACAATCAGGAAGGGTAAAAATCCCTGTCTTATTATTTTTTGCTGTTTGCACACCATTGAGGAGATTTCCTTTTACTTCTTGTCCCAGAGATGCAAAATGTAATTAAAGGAAATCTCCCAATATTAGAGGAACTTCCATCTTGGATAGTTTTTATTTGGAATGGATGTCCCCAATGGAAGATTTACCCCCATGCATTTATTTAAGTTATTTTGTTTTGGATAGAGCTAGGAATGGATTTGTTAAAGGTTTATTACCATCTGTGTGCCTACTGGGGAGATTTCTCCTCTCTTCCTGTCATACCAAGCAATGACGGGAAGTCTCTCGAACCTAGAAGATAAAAACAGTTTAGTAAATTGGAGGAGGGTTCAATTGTCTGACAATATTTTTATTGTTGTCCCTTCCTTCCTGTCTTCATGACCACCACACCCTTGTGCAGGTATCAGAAGGACGGAAAGTGAAAGAATATCTCCAAAATGTAGACATAGGCAGAAATAAAAACCTGGCAAGAATCTCCACTATCCAGAAACATAAAACGGTTAGCATTTGGCATTTTAGGTCCAATTCCAGCCAGACCAAAACAAAGAAAATGGATTCTTAATCAGCTAAGTAAAGCAGCTCCATCAGTTGTACTTATCCTTTCTCCAGTGCTGTCGCCTGCAGATTTACCCAGTCACTGATCCAGCGCCACTCTTCTTCGGGGTTGTGTGACTTCCAGCATAATTCAACCCTTTTCCTGTGAGCACAGGGTGTCATGGCTTCACCTTTCCCCTCCTAGATCTCAGAGGAGAATGCTGTAGAGCAATGTCACACCATTAGGTGAGGGCTCTTTTCTCTAGAAAACCTAGGATCTGCCCACCACTGGAGGATAAAGAGGTCAAGGACCTCAGAAGTCACTGCGCTGAAGACACCTTTATATTTATTTATTTATATATTGGAGCTGATGGAGTGCTCAAATAGCATGGGGGGGGGGGGGGGTAGAATTTTGCCTGGCAAACCCAGATTTGGGGTGGGTAGGTTAGCAGGAGATCCTTATTTCATTATACAGTCCCAGAAGTCTCCATACATACGGAGAATGGGAAATTGTAGCTAAATATACCTTTATTTATATAATATTAATAACACAATTTTACAAAATATTAATTTAATAATAATTAAAAATATCAAATATATTATAAAATATAATATGAGTTTGTTAATTTTTTCTATGTATGGAGACTTTTCAGACACCTTGTAGTTCTCTCGGTGCAAGATTATACTACCAGTAAAAACATACTCTATGATAGGGATTAGCCAGACTGACGGGAAATCTCTAGGATGTCAAAAAGAATCAGGCTGCCATTTAGGGTAAATGACTTGCTGTTGACTTTATATAAGCTAGTAGAGTTGTTTCTATTGTTTGTGTTTTTTCCACTTCTGCGTTATTCGAGGTTTCTGTTGTAAGGATCTATGATTAGTATGTGACTAATCTTTCTGCTTACACAGTTTTTACAGAACATTGTCCAAAAAAAGACAAAGTGACCTCCCTTCCTAATCCTGATATTTCCTAAGTTCCACTTTCGTATATTTTCTGCACGCTAAGTTGACATAAGCAAAATCCATTCATGGTTGTGTAATAACATATAATATGCCAGTTAGCGTTAGAAACATCCCTCATGCAGTCAATAAGTGATTTATAATATTTTAATAATAAGTAGGCAGAATGGAGATACAAAAGTGTTTCTTCAAGCACACAGAAGTCAGGTATATGACAGAAGGTTGGGCAGTGATCGAATAGAGATCAGGTACAGACTACATGAAGAAATAAGGAAATTCTTAGATATTGGTGTCACACTCTTTGGCGTAAGGGCTAGCATACTAAATCTAGCCATACACAAAAAATAGTGGATGACCGAATCTCCCAATACCGGCTTTTGTATTCTGACAGCCGAAACCCTGACTGCAACTGACTGGCAACAGTTACTGTTCAGCCAACTTTTTTTCCGCCCAGGCCCTTCGATTTCTCAGCCGAAGTTTGTTGAGCTGAGTGGTGTTGGCAAAGCAACCCATGGCTCTAAAAGTTGAGCCACATATGTATCCAAGCTTGGACATAGAATGCAGCTGCAAGGCTGCCTTTGACCTTAGGCTGATGTCACATGGATGATTTTGATTCTGGCAAAACCAGTTTCTATGAAATCGCTCCCTCGCTAGCCAAACCAAGAAGATATGGCTTCAAGGCTGCCTCCTTGCTAGTGAGGGAGATTTGATAACATTCAAAGTCAGTGAGGAAGCAATTCCACAGAAGAAGTTATCCAGCTCTTCTGTGAGCATAGATTGCCAGTGGCAGACTCCCCTGTGTAACAACGGCCTTGGAGTTGCAGGGCTGCATTCCGCCGGGGCTTCAAACACTCTCTTGGCCATGTGCTTCTCCACACATGTGAGTCAAGACATTGAGGAACCCATCAGGTGGTGGAACAATCCCACATCTATTAGACACTAAAATATCAGTTTCAGATGAATTGATCCTTTAATAAGCGCTTTCACATAATCTTAAAGAGGAACCTCACTCTCCTTTAGATTTTTCTTCCCCCCTCATACCTGTATTGCTGGTTGTCCTCAAAAAACATACTCACATGTCCAGTACATTCAGAGTTGTCTGGTGAAACCTGCTGCTCCACTGTTGCACACTGCATCTTCTACATTGACATCATTAGGGGCTGATTTGGGTTCTTGCACCTGGCCCCCGATGACATGTTGCTGCACATGCACAGGGTGTTTAAGAATGTCTGGCACATACGCGTAGGTAGGTGCAGTCTACTTTTTCCACTGCAGGTGGTGCTTTTCCGCAGTGGCATTGCAGTTAGAGAGGTGATCAAGAGGAACATGGTTCCACTGTGGTTTCCTGAGTCACTGGGGAAGCTATCCAATTGGATGCTGCCGTCCCATGTGACTCTAGCAGCCATCTTGGATCAGGCAGAGCCTATTTAAGGCCCTGGTTCCCAGGCTTGGCGCGCATTTTGTGAGTGGGTAGAGTAGAGACAGGTGCCCCGCCTGGTAGGGACAGAACTAGCGTTAGGGAAAGTTTCTTGATGAGGAGGGAACGTGTAGGGCTCGCAGCTTCTCTGGATATCTTCCCGCATGGGCATTAGATGGCCAGGCTGCATTCTGTCTCTCCTAACAGGCGCTTTCAGTTCAGCTGAAACCTGCTCTCTACATGCTGTTGGACCCGTGAGTGTTCCCAGTTGGGCTTTCCTCCCCTCGGATTGGTTGTGAGCTATCTTTGCATAATTTCACTACAAGTTCTTTCATGGCACTTGGACTGAGTGTGTTATTCCTGTCACACCACGCTGCACCCCACCTACATACACAGTATGCCTGAGATTGACCTGAAGTCTCCTGGCATTAGTGACATGAGTATCCCAGAAGGCTTTGGGAATGAGTGGGAAGTCATTCTTGTATAGGCGAGAAAAGACAAAAGTGCAGAGCTGGGATTCCCTAATGGAGTATTTTGGGGGCAAACAATATTCTTTATCTGATTGTTTTACAGGGGGGTGATTTAAAGTACTTGGGGTGTATATAAAGGTTAACAATGAATGCCTCCTCTTTGCTCCATTTTGGTCTGGTGAATATACAGTTGAAAGTGTTTTTTTAATATCTGTACAATAAGTGCCAAAAAATACTTGTTGTTCCTCCCGTCTTGTGTCAGCAGTATTCTCAGCTATCTCTGTGGACTACAGAACAATTCCCATTTTTGCTGGCAATAAAGCTCCTCTATAGATACAGTAATGTGAAAGAGTGTTGTCACCCTAGGACAGGAAGTGTGTTACCGGCAGGATCACCAGGTCAAAACAAAATTACAAAGCCTAAAAATGTTTTTAAAAAAAAGGCCACCACATCTAAGGACTGATGAGCTGCTGTAATGTTTTTGTTTTGGGTTTATTGGTCCTTTGATATCATTATAGTGTCTGGTTATAGCATCAGCACCGTGCCAATCTGTTGTCAGTCATCTGACTATTTTAGGTTTGTGGAAAGATATGTTTATCCTGCTAAACGTTAGAGCTCAGTGTTACCAAGATGACATGAAGAACGGCCTGAGAAGGTTGCAGAACCCACAGTTGTGCCAATTGTACCTAAATCATTTGCTTATCATTCTATATATGGGGAAATTCTATTTTCACTGTTGCTTTGTAGAGCTTATGTAATTCACTGTACCCCTTCCAGGCACTAGACGGTTTTATAAAGGCTGCAAGAAAAATGATGATGAGCTGAATCATATGCCCTGTAAAAGAGCATTACTGCTAAAAGTTAATGTTAATTGTACCATTTATGAGTTATCTGACATGTCTTAAACATAACTTATAGTCTTATTAAATATGAAAATGGAGATTTATGGAAGGGACTTTTAAGAAGGTACCACTGTAACAAAATATATATAAAAAAATTACAAAATTTGATTGGATACACTAAAAATACATTCAGCAGTAATACATGCAAAATTAGCACGAGGTGAAGAGTTTTTCTTCATCCAAAGAATACCTCTATTTCCCAAAAGTAGTGGGTACCCCTATGCGCTTCGACTCATAGGTCTTCATCTGGGGGTTCTCAAGAGCAAAAGATTGAACAACTGTCTAGAATATAAACATTGGTACGTATCATGAAAACATACAAATGCACATAACAGTAGTGTATTTAGGTTTTGTGCTGCCCTAGGCCTGACTAAACTCGTGCACCCCTAATTTAAATATGACCCACCTCTTCCTGTCAAGGCCACACCTCTTGCTGTTTAAGACCCGGCCTGATATTTTCGAGTGGGGAAACTAGTTCTAAAGGCCGGGGGGGTTATGGATTCCCTTAATTTGCATAGAATTCCTCTCACTTCCTGTTTGGCAATGGGACAGGGATGGTAAAAAATAAACGGACAGGGGCTATAACCCTCCCTTACTCTTTCCAAAATGAAAAAAAAAAGTGTTGCCGATAGTTCTACTTTAAGCACAAATTTCTGATAATTTTATGGAGAGGACTAAGAAGATATAACCATGCCAATGGTGCAGCAGAAAACATATAGCACAGTGAGGAAGGTTTGTGGTCCAGGATGATAGGACAATCAAAATTAGAAGTGGCGCCCCCCCCCCCACAGTTGCAGAATGCCGGCCGCCCGCATACTGGTAGCAGTGCAGCCGCTTTATGGGGGTGCTAGACTTATTTGCCTCTCAGCCCAGTCCACCAAAAAAGACTGGAGCTACACTATCAGCGCAAGCCGGCGGGGACTCTTCCTGTGCTGCCCCCCTGCAAAGTGCTGCCCTAGGCCTGGGCCTTGTCGGCCTAGGCCAGGATACAGCTTTGGCACATAAACACATATGCATAGAGAGATATCGAACAAAGCAACTTACTACATATGGCAAAGGACGCATGTATGCAAGAACACCAGGGTCCCTCCAAAGCCTCCACAAGTAGAAATCAATTCAAGGGACTGTTTATATTCTAGACAGTTGTTCAATCTATTGCTCTTGAGAACCCCCAGAAGAAGACCTATGAGTCGAAAATATTGTAAATTTTTTATATACATTTTGTTACAGTGGTGCCTTCTCAAAATTCCGTTCCATAAATCTCCATTTACGCATTTGCTCATTGGGATGTGGCACCATTATGGCTACTGTACTGGGTATTCAAAATGTAATATGGGTATAACAAAATGTATATAAACAATTTCAAAATTTTATTGAATACAATCTTAAAAACGTGACTCAATAAAGTCAATGTGGCTTTTCCGCAACCACCCTGCAATGCACGCCATTGCTTCATGGTGGTTCGCCCATAAAACAAGCTACATATTGCTTCCCAGCTGTTGTCAACCACCCTGGATCGCATTTCAGAGGAGCAGCAAGGGCCGCGGCACATGAGAACGAGCCCTTTTTGTCCACATAGGAGTTTTCAGTGTTCCCACCCGACTTTGTATGTTCTAGCCTCATTCATTAAATTCTCCACTTTTTGAAATAAAATATCCATCAGGGTGAGTGGGAATAATGGTGACAGTTAGTATGCAGAAAGTCTTGATGGGGTTAAACCATTCTTTATTCAGGAGCTACCGGAAACGGGCTCTCCTACTGTTTCCCGTGATAACCTGTCATGTAACCGGACCCAATAGTACACCAACACACCAATAGCAGATTTAGGGGTTTATTGAGACAGGACTAAACCCTACAGATGAGTGAGGACTAAGCAGTTGGAACCATGGTTATAGCAACAATTCAAGGACAGCGGTGAAATACAACCACGCAATGAGGTGAATAAGGCGAGAGTTCCTTCTCTTAGCCACCTGTGAGAATCCTTGCCTTAAATGTCAGTAAAGCCTTTCTATGATTTATAAAAACTGGATTATTTATGTGACCCATCAGTAAACTGCCATTTTGTTTTTACAGGATGCTCGGTTTGCAGTACGTCCTTCTGCCTCTGGCCATCATCCATCTCAGCTATTGTGGTGAAAAGGTAAGCTCTGTACAAAAAAGCTGATCTCTAAGAGCTGAATATACAGTTTATATACTGTACGTACAGTTGTGCTCAAAAGTTTGCACACCCTGGCAGAAATTATGAAATTTTGGCATTAATATTGAAAATATAACTGATCATACCAAAAAAATTTTACCATGCCTATTTAATTATAGCAATGAAGCCATTTATTATCACATGGTTTTTTTGGATCCCTTTTAAATCATAATGATAATAGAAATCACCCAAATGGCCCTGATAAAAAGTTTACATACCCTGGAATGTTTGGCCTTGGTACAGACACAGAAGGTGGCACACACAGTTTAAAATGGCAATTAAAGGTTAATTTCCAACATTTGTGGCTTTTTAAATCACAATTTGTGTCTGTGTATAAATAGTCGATGAGTTTGTTAGCTCTCACATGGATGCACTAAGCAGGCTAGACACTGAGCCATGAGGAGGTAGAAAAGAACAGTCAAAAGACCTGCGTAACAAGGTAATGAAACTTTACAAAGATGGAAAAGGATATAAAAAGATATGCAAAGCCTTGAATATGCCAGTCAGTACTGTTCAATCACTTAATAAGAAGTGGAAAATTTGGGGATGTGTATTTATAATGATCCAGTACTGACCAGATTTTTCTTCTATTAGGCAATACAGGTAAGTTATCTCCCTGCACCTTGCCTGTGATTAGACAGTGATGGTGAACCAACATCTCATCACTCTGCTCTCTCCTGCTATCAGCATGTTCCCTTTCATCACGTGTAAACTGCAGCAGAGTCTGGTTGGCTCTTACTGCTGACTAGGGTTGCCACTTTTTCTTTAAGGCAAACCTATAATAAGGCTTACCTGTAGGTAAAAGTGGTGTAACTAGGTTTACATCCACTTTAATCAGTGATTTAAATTCTGCTTTTAATATATGCTTAAAGTTTAATTTTTAGAGATTGAATAGAGCGTTTGCCCCCCCCCCACCAAACATCAGACACCACCTCAACACCTCAGGAGTAAATATGGTGCCTCTGCCTCTAAACGCCCCTCCGTGTTAGCCTATGTGTCCATGCCTGCTATAGTCGTTTACAGGAGTTTAGAGGCAGGGGCATATAGAGGCAGAAACCCCCTCCCCCCCCCACCAAAGTCGTGTTCAGGAGAGGAGCTTTGGCGCTAGGCATGTTTGGTGCTTTGAGTGTTTTTTTTATTTCAATGGGCAGAATAAATTAATATTCTGGCCAATGAAATAAATAAATGCCAAAGCATTTGGCGCGCCTTAACGCAATTGCAAAAACGCAGTTTAGGTGCGTTTTTGATGCTGCTTTTCCCCCACCAAGATAAGAGCGTTTATAAAAGCCCCAGTGTAATGCCATCTAGTTTGCAGCTTAATACCAGTTTCCCATACTGTTAGGGATCTAGTGCATTTGCACAAGTACAGAGTGTGTCTTCCCACCGTTGAGGGAAGGATTGTTCTTAATTTCACATTGGATCATCTGGGGAGTTTTATCAAGGATCATAAAATTATATTGTGCAGAGACTAACTTTTCCTTTAGGGTAGAGCTACAAATTGGTTCATAGATAGTGGGGGGTAGAGAGTGACAGCCAGGCATACTTGTGGCTCACAGGCAAGCATATCCAGGGGACCTCCTCAATTCCAACCTCATCTCTGAAGAACATTGGGCATCTTCTCATTCTTCCATGAGAAGAACTGGCTGTATTGTCTACTAATACAAAAATATGTCCATAGCCACTTGATCCTCTAATATTTACATGTTTATCTAACGTATAAACAATTACCAGATCTGCAATAAACTTCCAATGTGTAGGTAGTCTTAGTTCAATTTGAGTGGACTCTTCAGTTATGTGTCCTCCTCAAATATCTGAAGTCATCACTTCTCTGTATGGGGAAGTTCTTGCACAGATTGGCCTAAGCTCCTTCGTATTGCTCCAGATATTGTATCACACTTGTTGCTGACTCTTTAGAACTTATGTTTATTTGCATCCACGGCAGGGTACCTCTTTGTAGTGAGATTTATTAGAAAGTCCTACGTCCAGCATAGAGACTGAGCTAATTTAGAGACTTTCCCTATTCAGGAAGTTGGTCCATTTGTGTAATGAATAGAGTAGAAGCACAATGGCAGCAGTTAGCTCATCTCCTCTCCTGCTGAGTTAGGGGATGACTCTGAATATGTGCATTTAGCCTGAATTCTATGTGTTGAGGATACAAAACAATGTATGTCCATCCGACCTCGCTAGGACTTTATATACATTAACAATGCTGACCAGGCTCATGAGAATGACCGACAGCTGTCCAGCTGCACAGATAATCAATACAAATAGATCAAAAAAATGTGGGAAATTTTCTTACATGGGTTAATTTTTTAGGTAATTAAACTATTCAAAAATATCCAAAGCACTTGTAAGACTGAAATATCTTTAAAAAACCTTTATACAAACATATGCAATGGTTTCGGTTGGATGTGCACTAAGCAGACACCCCTGACTGTGCCCTTAGTTCAAGGAAACAAAAGCAACCATATAGGAAATTCCATTCTGAATGATCAGTTGGCCATGTCTGTCTGCAGAGGTCACAGTGTGTTCAAAGAAATACTACTACTTTTCAATCTGCTCATTATTAGTTGGGCTGGACGCTAGCCATACTGTCTACGTATGCATGCTGGCCATGTGCAGATCAGTATTGCATTTTTTTTTGGAAATTTAAATTGTATTTGGGAGTATTTTATTTCATTGGTGCCATACATATGTTTGCTGTTTTTTTTTTTGTCTGCATGATTCTAATTACATCAAAATTATAGCGATTTTCCTAGAAATCTATTTTTGCATGATGTGAAAGCTTTGATTTTTAATTGCTTACTTACATTGGTCTAGCCTATACATTTTTTATCTGAGAGTCCACTGGGGAAGCTGAGAATTACTGTGGTAGTCGGCATTTCTACAGTGATCCTCCCGAGTCTTGGGCCGAGTGGCTTCCACTCTTTCACCATTCATAGAATGCCTTGTATTTTTTTAAATTAAAGCGGGGTTCCACCCAAATTTTGAACAATATCTGTATGTATTCTCTTCCTTGCCTAGATGCTGACATGCCGTTTAAAAAAATTTAAATCGCCGTAATTACCTTTTATTTTTCTATTCTTCTTTGCACTTCCTGGTTCTCCTCCCGTGGGAGTAGGCGTGTTTCTAGCCTCTCCCAGACTCCTGGGAGCTAGTCTCAGGCTTCCCAGGATGCCACTGAGCATGTGCGGGAACGAGCGGTGAATGCTGGGAGCACAGCATTCACCGCATCCAGGAAATAAATGATTGTGGGCTTCAAATGCCCACAATGAAGATGGAAACCGCCTGCAGTGAATAATATAAGTTATTCTTTCCGACAAAATCTGACACAGGCGGACATATTACACACAATATGTGAGTATGTAATGCTGAGAAGAAAAGTTTGTGAATGAACTCAAAAAAAAAAAAAACGATAGATAGGTGGACCCCCGCTTTAATACAAAGCCTTGTCAGATTGAATTAGGTAAAGAACCCCATCCAATCAGAGAACTCCTTGCAATCGTTGAAATAAATTACAAAGTATTTTTTGAATGGATGTCAGTGTTGAGCAAGTCTCAGTGGTCAATGTGCAGGAGGGACACCACTCAGCAAAAGACCTGGGACAATTTCGGCTATAGTGCTGACACACATCTGTTTTGAGATATATTTTACACAATTTTTAATTTTCTTTTTATTCCGATTAGGTTATCCTCTTCAGGTCCGGCTCATAGCAGTTTTACTGCTACAGGGCGACCCCTGTGTGCCAGATTGCGTATATATACGCAATCCGACTCTTCTGGATAGGGTGCACACATGCACGCCGCCGGTGGTGATCACACACAGTGGGAGCCCAGCGGCAGGTACCATGTACTCGATGTCCGCGGGCACCCGCCACTTGTTCAGTACACAGGCAAAACGAGGATCTGCCTATGTAACCAAGGCAGATCGCCGTTCTGTCAGTAGGGAAGGCATTGATCCTGTGTTTCTGCAAAGCAGGGACATGGATCCATGCCTTTCCTTAGTAAAAGCACCTCCAAGACTACACAAAAAGCTGGGCACACAGTTAACCCTTTCATCGCTCCTGATGTTAACTCCTTCATAGCCAGTGTCATTAATACAGCGACAGTGCATATTTTTTGGCACTGATCACTGTAATAATGTCACTGGTCCCCAAAAAGTGTCAGTTAGTGTCCAAATTGTCCACTGCAATATCATCATATCATTTCCTTGTCCTTTACAATATCACAGTCCCGCTATAAGTCGCTGATCGCCACCATTACTAGTAAAAGAAAAACATTAATAAAAAATATCCCATAGTTTGTAGACGCTATAACTTTTGCGCAAACCAATTAATATACGCTTATTGGGATTTTTTTACCAAAAAAAAAAAATTGAAAAAAATCTAATTTTCTCATCAATTAAGGCCAATATATATTTTACATATTGACCTAAATTGATGAGGAAATTAGATTTTTTTCAATCTTTTTTTTTTTTAATGTATGTGTTTTATAGCAGAAAGTAAAAAAATATTGTTGTTGTTTTTTTAAAAAATTACCGGTCTTTCTTTGTTCATAGCACAAAAAATAAAAAACACAGAGGTGATCAAATACCACCAAAAGAAAGCTCTATTTGCGGGAAAAAAGGACATAAATGCTATTTGGGTACAGAATTGCACGGCCGTGCAATTGTCAGTTAAAGTAACACAGTGCCGTATAGCAAAAAAATGGCCTGGTCAGGAAGGATGGTAAATCTTCTGGAGGTCAAGTGGTCAACATGTCAACCAGAATGTATCATTTTAATAATAGTGGTAATTATTATTGGGTTTTTTTTGGTTCTCTCTTCTTCTTCCTTTTTTGAAAAAATGTTGATCAGCACTCATGTTCTCATTTTTGTATATCAATTTTGAAACTTTTTTTTTTTAGTTATGACCCTGTGGATGGGGATATTGTATCCATATCAGATTGATATAAAGTCTTCTTATGTTCTTTCTAGCCCTGTTGAAGGGAGCGCTTGGGCCCCCCAAACACGTTGGCTACTTTTTTTGGATTGTACCCCTAGCCTTTAATAGAATAAAGTTGTATCTGGACCACTTAGCAGTGGTGTGACGCTTCCATTTCAATTCTCGCTACATTATACTATAGTGATTGTTAGCTTCTGCAGGTGACTCTGTTGTATGTAATATGCATTCTTACATTGGTTCAATATAATGTAAGTTTGCAATAAATCTCATACCTGAAGTTCAGCTTTAAATATGGGATTTTAAAGGATCTGGTTATCCCATGCACTATAGCTAATCTCCCTGCTTGACATACTGAACATAAAACTGGCAATGAGATGACCAACAGAATGGTTTGCTCTTTTCCTTGTTGGAGGAGTGGTGAGTACATCTGTATTTCTGTCTTGTAGAAGTGATCAGACCACTTCTACTGACAGTATACAGTTTTTTAAGTTCCGCGGTGTGGTGCGCACACTTAAAACACCAGATGCAATAAAAAAGTAAGCATGCAAAAAAGTTGCACAGGGTGAACACATGATCCTCCTCCAAAGAGAAATGACCCTGGCCCTGATCATCCAGGGAACAAGATCCCCGACGGGGACTAGGTTATTGGTGGTCAAAGCCAGGCCGAAGCCAGGGAGACTTCATTCTTCAGGGGACCTGCCAAAGCAACATCCACCCAAATACTAGGTCTGGTTCCCCTAAAGAGATACCCCATGGAACGGGGAGAACCTGACCAAATGGCCACATGCCCTACCCCTCAAGACTTTCAGGGCAAGCCCAAGGACCTATACCATACTAATCAGGAGTAGTTCTTTGTACTGTGCAAAATAAATAAGTGCTTTGGAGTGCCAAAGTGCAAGACAATGCCTGGCCTTCTGGCCAAAATAAACGTTCCCCTGGTCCTAGCCAAAAGGCCCAGTCCAGGAGGCAGGCGTGAAAAAGAGTGTGCAAGGGTACTGCAACTTTACTGAAAGCACACCTCTACAAGATTATTTCTTATTGCTTCCTATTGGTACTTTCTTAGCTCTAAAAATGCTGATCTGAACACCATCATATCACGTACAGCCTTGGCAAAGATGACATGGTTGTTGGGTCCCAGGTGCATTGTAGGCATTTGGCATCCAGTTGCAGCCCCTCTATTAGGGGCGCCGCCCCCTAAACCATGCGCCCGACCCTAATCTACATGCAGGGTGCTGGAGGCATGGATTTCAATGGGTTTTTTTTTTTTTGGAAGCTCATGATTAGAGCCTGAGGCTCTAATTGGCTTCAAAAAGGGTGGGCTCCGGGCGCAAAGCACTGCGCCCAGAGCCCACCCTGTTGTCTGATATTAGCAAATTCATATTCGCTATTGTCTTCCTGCTTCTCCTCCCGGCCAATCAGGAAGCGTGTCTTAAGACCCGATTGGCCGAGAGGAGAAGTGACTGTATTGGCCAGGAGCAGAACCAGGGAGGAAGCCGCTGAGGAGGATACGCAGGGGGAAGCCCCCGAAGCTTCCCGTGACCTGGATGGGGTAAGTAAGGGTCTGTTGGGCGGACAGGCGAGGGGGGAGGTTGTTCACCGATCGACCGATCGATAGGGGTTGGGGTGGGTTTGATCGACTGACCAACCGAACGAACAGGGGGGGGGTTTGGGTGCTTTGTTTGCCGCCCTCCCCAAAAAGTGGAGCACCAGCCGCCACTATTGGCATCGTTAAAGACTGCAGAAAGTCATTTTCTATCAGGCATGCATTATCAGTGAGTTAAGAAAACCAGCTGGAAGTATCAGAAGCAGATGTAGCTGTCAATATATGACATATACTATCCATAAAAACAAGATTTTTACGGCACTTGATAAGATAATTTGCATTTAGCTAATCTATTTCATATGTACGTAATTTTTTTTTCAGGTCTGACTAAAATGTAACCATAAGCACAGATATTTCGATTATGTCTGCAAAGTGTTTCATGATAAGTTTCAGCCCCCTCTTTAGCATTTTTTACTTTGTGTAATCAGCCAACTCAGACGTGTCCAAAACTGTCTTTTTACAAACCCCTCTCCACTCCACCCTTTGTGTTTCACAAGTCCCATTGTATTGACGTAATAAAATAAAAAAAATACAACTATATGGATATTTTGGATTGCATTACCCATATGTAATGTGTTTTTGTAATAAATCATTTATATTAGTCTTGAAAAGAGAATTGAATAAAATATGAAACACTGTAATGAAAATGTTTTTCTTCATATAAAAGGCAATTTTAAAGTTGTACTCCAGGCACAAAGTGTATATAAACCTTAAATCTATTTTTCAGTATGTTTGGACCATGTGTTACTGTATACAGCTTTACTAAAGAAGAAGTCACAGCAGGAAAGAAAGCTTACCTGCTGGTCCAGGGAGGTAAAGAAAAAATAATTTGCGCTTCCGAGATGATATGCAGTACTATTTGGCAGAAAGGCGCTCCTTTGATGGAAGTTCAAGAAAAGCCCAATGTCTACTGCCCCCTCTGCTACCCACTAGGGGTGCTGACATTAATCGCAGCATCGATGCATCGCGATTAGGTTGTCCCCAATGCGGCATCGATGCTGCGTCCAACATAATCGATTGGTGGGTGACGTCATCCCGACTTGCCCCGCTCCTCCTGGGAGAGCGCTCCAAGCGTACTCTATAGGTGTTAAGATAACTTTGTCTTAATGAATCCCGTCTTATAATACATTAACCACTTACCGACGGCTACACGCCGATATACGTCGGAACAATGGCAGCTGTGGGCAAATGGGCGTACCTGTATGTCCCCTTTAAATGGAGGGGCTGGAGGGTACAGCGTGAATGTGCCCGCGGGACCGGCGGACTCGATGTCTATGTCAAAAATTGTAGCTGCTGACTTTTAATAAAAAGACACTCACCTGTCCCAGGATCTAGCGATGTGACTGCCCAAACCCTCCATTCTCTCCCCTGCCTGTCTGCGGCGCTGGCAATACTACTGTGGGCAGCCGGCTGTGCAGCTTCACAGCCGGGTACGCATGTCTCACTGCGCTATCCTGAGTAACCAGGCAATGTGACGTGTCCCAGAAGATTGCAGGGAGGGAGCAGGTACTTGTCAAAACTAGGTACCCACCCCCCCAAAAAAATGACATGCCAAATGTGGCATGTAAGGGGGTCAGGACTCCTTAAAGTGGACATTCCACTTTTGAGTGGAACTCCACTTTAATAAAATATGTTTATACAGAAAGCACTATGACATCACCAACCCTGGACTCCAGGAGGAAACCATCACACCCCCCAACCCTGCCATGTACACAGCACAGGGGTTCCTCTACCTCTGATATTCCTCACCTGCAGGACTCCATGATGACCATCTTAATATTCCTCCCTTTGATTCTTCCATCCTTCAGTCCCCCACTCACCACCACCATTTTTATCTTTGAACTCTTCCATACTCCTGTTCCTATCCATGGATTCCTCCATCTTCAACTCCAGAATCTTCCATTCTTTTGTTCCTATCCATGGCTTCCTCCATCTTCATCCCCAGCCTCTTCCATACTTCTGTTCCTATCCATGGATTCCTCCATCTCCATCCCCAGACTCTTCCATCCTTCTGTTTCTATCCATTGATTCCTCCATCTCCATCCCCATCCTTTTCCATCCTTCAGTTCATATCTCCAGACTCCTCCAGCCTTCCATTCTCTATCCATGGATTCCTCCATCCCCAGACTCTTATGTCCTTCCTTTCTTATTCATGGATTCCTCCATGCTTCAGTTCCTACTCCTCCCTCATATCCTGGACTCTTCCATGCCCTTGTCCTGCTATATGCAGGGAGTGTCCTCTTTTTTTTTTTTCAAAGCAGATAAAATTTAAAAAATTGACTTTTTCTAAATGCTTGAATTTTTTTTTTGATGGAAACCATTGTCGGTAATCGTGATGCATTGCGGAATCAAATCGTATCAAATCATTGACCAGATAATCGTAATCGAATCGAATCGTGAGACCAGTGAAGATGCGCACCCCTACCTCCCACTGTCATTCTCTCCCCACACCTCTCTTCAATCCTCCAGTCTTCCATGGCCATCTCCCACCTTCTCCTGCAATCTCGTTTTCCACCATTCATCCTTCTGTTATTCTCTCCAGGCAATAAGATCTTCAAAATTAAGGAGCCTGGCAGCATGCACAAGTTGTCCCCCACGAGCCCTCCAAAGCACCAGAATTAACGGGAGTGAAATCAATCCCCAGGGTGATGTGCCTTCTGTGCTCCTTTCACATTTGTGGGGGCTGCTGATACCAGGGAGGCGATTGATAAAAGCTGAGGGAGAGTTCTAAAGAATGTTCTGTCCAATTACTATGGGCCCCCCCCTCCATGAGCACCTCTAAGATGATCTAGTGATCTACTCCTTCCGAACGGGTATATTTTCGCTCGATTGGCGATTTCAGCCAATCAGCTGCAGCGCTAATCAGTGTATTCTGATCCATCTATTGCCAAATAAAATGCTACATGGACTTTTTCCCCTGGGGGACAGGAGTAGCTAAGAAAAAGTTTGGGTTATCTAACCGCAAGAACAAAAAAAAATGTTCCCTTTACTTTTACCTGGTGATCCTGCCAGTAACACTTAGGCTTCCTGCACACTTGGCGTTTTAAAGTAGTTGTAAAAATTCAAGGTTTTTTTATCTTTATGCATTCTATGAATAAAGGTAAAAAACCTTCTCTGTGCAGCAACCCCCTCATACTTTCCTGAGCCTCATCGCAATCCAGCATTGTGCACGAGAGCCTCAGCTCTCCCGGGACTCTCCCTCCTCATTGGCTGAGACAGTCAATCGCAGCCAGTGAGCCAATGAGAAGAGAGAGGGGCCCGAGCCGTGACTTATTTTTATTTCTTTTGTAAATCATATGTATGTGCTGACGTGCTCTACCGATTTATATAGTGAGCTAATTTTGATGACAGGTCCACTTCAAAAGTGTGTATACCAGGGCAATACAAAATCTAAACCTTTCACATACAAGTTTAGGAAAGGCTATTGTCACTTATACATAAGCCAGCTTACATCTTAGATTTAAAAGACATTTAAATTAATTTACACAGGAGGAATTTTACCCGTTTACCCTGTTCTAAATTATATTTACTATATCTCTCTTTTACCTTCTACATCACAGTGTGATCAATGGGACATTGCCTTGCATTATAACTAGGCCCTGATCCAGCCGGCGCCTCCCTCATCTTGTACAAAGCAAAAGATTATAAGACATTTTTTAAGCAATCGAAAACACAGGCAAATCTGAAGAAAAAAAAAAGGTTGATGAACATCTTTATATATGTGTAATATATCAGTGGGTAAAATAAATACTGAACACATCACCATTTTTCTAGGTAAATATATTTCTAAAGGTACTATGGACAATAAATCGTCATCACATGTCGGTAACAACCCCTGCAATCCATACATACAAAGAAACCAAAACAAATACGTTCAGAAATTAAGTCATGTGTAATAAAATGGAATGACAGAGGGAAAAAGTATTGAACACATGAAGAAAGAGAGGTGCAAAAAGCCATGAAAAGCCAAGACACCAGCTGAAATATATCAGTAATTAGAAAGCAATCCTGCTCCTTGTCAGTACAAATTAATATCAGCTGGTTCAGTCTCAACTGATGGCCTATAAAAAGGTGTCTCAATACCAATGTGTCACACAAGAAACCTCTTATGATGGGTAAAAGCAAAGAGCTCTCCCAAGACCTTTATTGTTGCAAAACATACTGATGGCTCTCCAAGGGCCACTTGTGGAGAGCTTCAGAAACAACTGGAATTAGCAGGTACAATTGTTTCAAATAAAACGATAAGTAATGCACTCAACCACCATGACCTGTATGCACGCTCACCACGCAAGACTCCATTGCTGAAGAAGAAGCATGTTGAAGTTCGTTTAAAGTTTGCTGCACACAAAATTTAGACAAGCCTGTGATATACTGGGAGAATATAGTCTGGTCAGATGAGACCAAAACTGAACTGTTTGGATGCCATAATACACACCATGTTTGGAGATCAAATGGCACTGCACATCACCCCATAAACTCCCCCATACCAACAGTGAAGTTTGGAGGTGGGAACATCATGCTGTGGGGCTGTTTTTTAGCATACGGTACTGGCAAACTTCATATGGTTGAAGGAAGGATGAATGAAAAAATGACATTCTTGATAAAAATCTGCTGCCATCTACCAGGATGATGAAGATGAAACGAGGGTGGACATTTCAGCAAGACAATGATCCCAAACACAAAGTCATAGAAACTCTCAATTGGTTTCAAAGATAGAAAATAAAGCTGCTAGAATGGCCCAGCCAATCACCTGACTTGAATCCGATAGAAAATCTATTTAAACAACTAAAGATCAGAGTTTATAGAAGATGCCCAATGAACCTTCAAGGTTTGTATGGAAGAATGGGCCAAAATCTTACCTGAGCAACGTATGAGACTAGTTTCTCCATACATGAAGCGTCTTGAAGCTGTCATTACCAACAAAAGATTTTGTATGAAGTATTAAATAAATTTCAGTTAACGTGTTCAATACCTTTTCCCTGTGTCATTCCATTTTATTACACATAACTTCATTTCTGAACTTCTTTGTTTTGGTTTCTTTGGATGTATGGATTTTTTTTACACTATTTTTGTGCAATGCATTGGAGTCAGTAGGAAAGGCTAAGTTGAATCTAAAGTGTATCTAAAGTATATCTAACCCCCTCCCCCCACACTCAAATAAAAAAAAGGACATTTATTGCATTATTTCTATTTCTTTGGCCTTTTTTCTTTTTCATCTGGTGATCCACTGTATCTATGGAGGAAAATGTCTTCCTCTCCTCACCTCCATTACATGAGGGGGTGGGGGATTAATAATTTACAGAAGGAAAATAACATTGTTTGTTCTCTTAGTTCTACTCACTGTGACAAGGACATGGCATTTCTGGCAGGATCAACTGGTGTTTTTTGTACTTGCAAAAAATCTTCTAATGCCGTGTACACATGAGCGGACTTTCGACAGATTGAACTCCGAAGGACTTTTTGACGGACTTTCGACGGAGTTCCGACGCAACGGACTTGCCTACACACGATCACACCAAAGTCCAACTGATTCGAACGTGATGACGTACGACAGGACTAGAATAAGGAAGTTCATAGCCAGTAGTCAGTAACTGCCCTTGCGTCCCTTTTTGTCCGTCGGACTAGCATACAGACGAACAGATTTTTCGAGTCCGTTGGAAAGATTTGAAACATGTTCTATTTCTAATGTCCGTCTGATTTTTCGACAGCTAAGGTCCGATGAAGACCACACACGATCGAATTGTCGGGCGGATTCGTTCCGTCGGACCTTTGCTGTCGAAAAGTCCGCTCGTGTGTACACTGCATTAGTCTGAAGAGAAGAACACGTATGCAACCACCACATCGAAGGACTGGCAAGCTGCAATGTATTACATTTTTGTCCTTAGTTTAGATTTAAGGTAGTTTTTAAGGGTGCGGTGGGCTCCCAATGGTTATGATGGTCTTATTTAATTATTTTTTCACATTTTTTTTTAAAAAATACTATTATTAGATTCTAATCATGCACCTAGAAAGCGAGGGTTATGCCCCGTACACACGGTTGGATTTTCCGACGGAAAATGTGTAATAGGACCTTGTTGTCGTAAATTCCGACCGTGTGTGGGCTCCATCACACATTTTCCATCGGATTTTCCGACACACAAAGTTTGAGAGCAGGATATAAAATTTTGTTGTCGGAAAATTCCGATCGTGTGTACACAAATCCGACGGACAAAGTGCCACGCATGCTCAGAATAAAGAGATGAAAGCTTTTGGCCACTGCCCCGTTTATAGTCCCAACGTAGGTGTAGTACGTCATCGCGTTCAGAATGATCGGATTTTCCGACAACTTTGTGTGACCGTGTGTATGCAAGACAAGTCTGAGCCAACATCCGTCGGAAAAAATCCTAGGATTTTGTTGTCGGAATGTCCGAACAAAGTCCGACCGTGTGTACGGGGCATTGGAGTTAGCATTAAAGTTAGAGTTTGGCTTAGGGTTGCTAAAAAAGTGGATACTAAAAAAGTAGATAAGAGAAGTTCTTTATTAGGATTTACAAACACTTTAAGGATGAATCAAACACATAGTGTATGTTAAACCAGGTACACTTCATTCTGATAGATTCACATGCAAGCTCTCTATATAAATTGACCAGCTAAATTTGGTGTTTAGGTGTGCCAGATTTAGTTGCAAACACGTCACTACAGTGCACATGGTTGGTGGCATGCCCTCTCCTCTGCTCCGCGAACATTGGAGAGCAATTGTTCCAGTACCAGTGTATATATAAGCTGGCACATTCAATGTGTAAATTCTTCTGGGTCTTCTCCACCTACTGTTTTTTTTTCTTGTTGTTTTAAGTTAGGTGATTCATTTTTCAATTTATGTATTATCAGATATTGATCAGTGGTTAAAATCTAAAACAACAGCAAATATGTGTAGCGCTGGTAGATTTACAATCTACCGCAGATTAGGTAAATTTAGTAAATTGTGTGTTAGGAAGGTTAAAAGTTCGCCTCTGTTCCAGCTTGGCTGACGTTGTGTGTGCTTCCGTCCTGACCGGTGGGTGTCGCTGTTATAACCGGTCAGTGTTGGAAAGGCAACGTGTTGAAGTGTATAAATGCTCCTCTGTCTCGGAGGCAAGCTCGGTGGAGGTGGTCCTCCGAGTTGCATTCTGGGAAGGGGGTATTTATGGGACAGACGCCATGTTCTAAGGTCGTTTTTCAGCGACCTGCTGGCCCTCCTGGCCGACAGGTATGCGTTAAGGAGCTACCTCGTGGTCCTCCGATTGGGAGGCCCACGATGCTGTGGCGCAGGGGTGGGTCCAGAGGCTTGTCTGGGGCCTACCACCGCGGCCGAGGAATGGTCCTGAGATGTCGGTCCTGTGTGATGAAGCTGGACAGCCGAGGAGATCCCAGGGGAGGACCCGTCTTGGAGAGATCACGCAGCGTGCTAGTCTATAGAGGGGCCTGGTGACTCGGTTGAAGGACGTATTCAAAAGAAGTAATTATACAGCATAGTGTCGCCAGTTTGGCTTAAAGGTTCAGGCACTGTGACTGACTGTTCACTGCAGAAGATCTGATACATCCTGTGGCAGAGGATCGTGCAGATTTACCCCCCCAAGTGAGTCTGTGGCAGAGACTTTAGATTCGTGCTACGTACTGGCTGCTAGACCGGTGAGAGAGGCCTATCCAGACGAGCAAAGAGTGCATCCCATGAGGGGAATGCATTCCTCATAATTATCTGAATTCTAACTGGACATTTGTCGCTAAGATCTTGTAAGAAGATATTTGAGTTTCTCCTGAAGGTTTCCTTTTCCGTCTCTTTCCTGCTACTTCTTAAAGTTTGACTGTTCAATAAAGCATTGAAAACGTACTCCAGTGTTGGTGCATGTGTCGTCCAGCAGTAAACTCAACGGAACCCCTAGACCCGGTGCCGGTGAAACAGAGGGAAGCAAAGTGAAGGTAACAGACCCGCTTAAAACAGCAGCTCCACTGTGAGTTATTGCTACATATGTAATTACAAATATTTTGGTAATTTGAAGGGTACAATTATTGGAATTTGGGTGTGTGGTACACAAGAGAAATAAGGATGGGCACCAGGGATCTAGAGCAGCCATTCATAACCAAAGACATGCTGGTAGGTTAATTAGATTCTGTTGAAAATTGGCCAAATATGTGTATGTTGTATATGTATGTGTTTGTAAGCGTGCCAGGACCCCATGGGGCAAAGGACTACGCTATACCGCAGATGGACACTGGCGGCAAAAAGCGCCCTGAGGCGATTCAGTTCGCATATGTAGCGCTATACAAGTCACTCATTCACTCATTCATTCAGTGGAACCCTAGGGTTCCTTCAGAGGTTGCTAGGGGTATCTTGAGCCATGGATAATTGACCTCCCATCTGACAGTGTCGGCATATTTCTGTGTCTAACGCCACTTGGCAGAGCCTCCAGCATGGCAACAAAGATCTTTGAAGGGTGGTATTCTGACCATCACTGTAGAGGGGGCATTCTTCCCACTGACCATCAAATAACCCTTGAGACCTGAAAATTATATAAAGCTTCCTCTGGGATTTAAAAGTTGAAAAAGGTGGGTCTAGAGGAAGGAATGGTTTTGTGTAAAAAGCTATTAATACATAAAAAACTCCAACGATCTTTAAAGAATTTCCACTGGAATTATTTTTTATTTCGCAGACAGAAAAAAAAAAAGAAACATTTCATAATTATTGAATTAGATGCCTCTCATGGGAGTCTGTGAATATATGAGGTCTGTTAGTTTCCAAGTGAACCTCTGACTCCTGACACCTAAAAATTGTGTTTATGGGCTTTGATGGTCTTTAAAAAAAGGACTTTTAAGTTTTCCAGATGTTACCTCACTGACCGGTGATAAATGTTTATTTAAATTTCTGGTACAACTGATGGTGTCATTCGGATCCTCAGAACTTGTGAAGAATGACTGATATGACACATTTCTAACCCGTTTCTCATTGTTAATTCAGCAACATACTGCAACTATTAACTGATCTCCAGGCTACTAAATTACAGCTCAGCATCAAAGAAAGAAAAGCTTTGTTGTTTGATTCATCTGAGGTTTCCTGTAGAATGAGACTTGTACATCTGAGGAATAGGAAGAAGTGTCTGAATTTTATCCCCTTTGTTGTTCTATTTCCAATTTATAATATCAGCACACCTTTAAAGGGAAATCAAAGTGTAATTTTAGGGATTGAATAGTTTGAATTTTTACTACAGTGTAATTTTTTTAAAATACCTTTTACATTTTTTAAACTTGCTATTTTTCTCATTGTAATAAATATAGGAATTTCTGGACTAGCCACAAGAGGGGGCTCTTAGTGGCTCAGTGCAATTATTCCACATCTCAAACCCAATCACTAAAATCTCATATAATCTTTAACACCTTCATTTAATTTTAAAAGTAATTTTCAATGTTTAGTTTCAAAACTGGAGCTTGCAGTAAAATATTCCAGGTGATACTGCCATAACTAAATGTAATTAATTAGAACAACCTTTCTCAGCCAAGGTTCTATACAAAACCTAGGTTTTCTCCAGAGGTTTCTAGGGGTTTCTTGAGGAGTGACAGGTTGTGCTTCAACCCAGTGGTGTCTGCATAGCTCCAGGACCAATGCAACTTAAAAGGGTTGTAAAGGTTCAAATTTTTTCTTTCTTCTGGGGTGCCCCGCCGGCGCTCCTGGTTCCTCCCCTTGATCGGGTGCTCTCTTGGCAGGTTTGCTGTTGTGCCATGTTCTTTCCAATTGGTTGTGATAGATTCGATGGTGCTCCTAGGGATCATCAAAGATTTGAATATTTTTTTATAACCTAACCCTGACTTGTACTTCTCAACAACATTGTCCCTTACTTGTTTGGAGAGTTCCTTGGTCTTCATGGCAGTGTTTGGTTAGTGGTGCCTCTTGCTTAGGTGTTGCAGCCTCTGGGGCCTTTCAAAAAGGTGTGTATATGTAATGACAGATCACGTGACACTTAGATTGCACACAGGTGGACATCATTTCACTAACTATGTGACTTCTGAAGGTAATTGGTTGCACCAGAGCTTTTTATGGGCTTCATAACATAGGGGGTGAATACATAAGCACATGCCAATTATCAGTTTTTTTATTTCTTTATGTATATTTTTTTCTAATTTTACTTCACCAACTTATGCCGCGTACACACGACCGGTTTTGCCGTCGGAATAAACTCCGAAGGTTTCTCCGACGGAACTCCGACGGAATTCTGCTCAAGCGGTCTTGCATACACACGGTCACACCAAAGTCCGACCGTCCAGAACGAGGTGACGTACAACACGTACGACGGGACTAGAAAAAGGAAGTTTAATAGCCAGTAGCCAATAGCTTCCGTCTCGTACTTGCTTCAGAGCATGCGTTGTTTTTGGTCCGTCGGAACAGCATACAGACAAGCGGTTTTCCTGATAGGAATTGGTTCCGTCGGAAATATTTAGAACATGTTCCATTTCTAGATCCGTCAGAATTAAAAAGAAAAAAAAAGTCAGATGAGGCATACACACGATCGGAATAGACGATGAAAAGCTTCCGTCCAACTTTTTCTGTCGGACATTCCGCTCGAGTGTACGCGGCTTTAGACTATTGTGTTCTGATCCATCACATATAATTCAAATTAAAAAAAACATTGAACTAAAGGCTGTAATGTAACAAAATATGTAAAAAGCCAAAGGGGAGGGGGGTGAATACTTTTGCAAGGCACTGTAATAGGCTTCTTCTCAATGACTCCTCAATAATTTATTTTAGTAGGGGTTCCTTAAATCCTGATAATTATTTCAAGGGTTCCTTTAAGTTAAAAAGGTTGAGAAAGTCTGTATTAGCGTTTACATCTATATTAAAGAAAACCTGTCACAAGAGAATTATGAAGGCATTGCTGGTCTCTGCTCCTGATTCTCGCACTGATGGTTTGGTTTCCGCACCCTCCGAGTCTCTTACCTGTAGCAATAATAGAGATGAGGAACAATTACTTTTTTCAGCTTTCGTTTGCTGCATACTTGTTCCCGCTCATGCTGGATTTATCATCGATTTTACTTGACGTGGATGCAACAGGACGAGTAAGACACCACATCGAACAGCCGAGATTTAGGAAGAAGAGAAGAAGCCTCACTGTTAGAGGCCAGGGGGAAAGGAATATGCCAAAAGGTGCTTCCTCCAACCAGTATCCATACAACTGGTCACATGACCAATTTTTGAACTGAAAAAACAGTTTGGGTGGACTGGCCTTAGATTGCCCATCATGGAAGACAGTTGTAACTAATGGCTAAGGAATTATGTCAAATGGACAGGAAATGATTTAAAATGATGGATGCCCACACAGAAAAACTGAGATTGATAACTCTGATTTACAGACATGGACTGATATACCTGGGCCAGCGTATAGCAAGCTGCTTTGTTGACAATAGCTAAGGGCCTGTGCATAGCATAGCATATCTGCTTTCATTTCAGTTCTTTATGAGGAAACCATGCTTCACTGCAGATGCATAACAAGTAATCCTATCCCTAGAGCAGCTGTGTAACTACCACCAGGGGCTGGATGGAGGAGGCTCACCGCTTATCTCACTGACATAAGAATCCCATCAAGGAACACATTACCATACTTTAGTCACTGTGGACCTAAGCATAAGCTATCATTTGGACACAAGACAGGAGGGAAATGTAACAGTCAGTTCTTGCTGGGGATAAGTGTGACCAAATGAATACAAACACCAATGGTCATTAATTAGTTAACAGGGAAATCCTGTATATAACTGATCCAAATAATGTAGAAATGTGTATGTGATAACTGAATTGTTTAGACTTTCAGAACCATGTTTAGAAAGACACTGTCACATTGCCCATTAAGGGCTAAGTAACATAGTTTTTGTAAAGCCCCTTCTGATCTAATCTTTCCAGTGCTCCTATGTCAATTCTACATGTGACCCTCTTCCCCGTGACAGTGATTTGGACTACAACAAAGAAAATAGTACAATTTAAATCCCCCCAAACTGGTATTAGTTGGATCGGCATGTGGATAGACTGGTGCAAGGCAGACAGGATTGGCTTGTTAGTCTCCAGTAGACACAAAATGGCTGGTCATTTGCACACGGACACCAACTCCCTGTTGCATGAGTGTGAAAAGAATGGATAAAAGATAGCTTCAGTTCCTGTTCTCTACCTGTAGAGATCTCCTCAGATGCCTATCCCCATTTTGGGGCCTAAATGTAGAGACCTCTATAGGTAAGCCCTGAAAAGTCAAAATGCATCTGAGAAGTTCTCTACATGTGGAGAACAGGAGCTGAAGCCATCTTTTATCCATTCTTTTCACACTCATGCAACAGGGAGTTGGTGTTTGTGTGCACATTGCCACCATTTTGTTGATGTGTTTTGGACTGACAGCCAATAGCTAGGCTAGAGAACTGTCACATGTCCAAAGGAGTGACATCTCCCCACTCCTTGGCTTCTGAAACTAATCAACACTGGAGATTTTAGCGCTGGCTATACTGGAGGCAGGAGCATAGAGGGAGCACTGGCAAGGTGAGTATCAGAGTCCAAGGAAGGGAGGGGGTCTTTAAAAAGGCACTGTCACTCTGTAAATGTGTTTTGTGATAGCGTCTCTTTAAGGCTGGGATCTCATATGAGCCACATGCGGCTCATAGCAGCGGTACGTTTTGGTTCACCATTTCAGGTCCCATTTCAGCCCAAATTTTGGGCTGAATTCGGACCTGAAACAGACCAAAAGACGCACAGCGTTTTTGTGCAAATCGCACCAGACCCACTGCGGAGATATGTGAATCGGCTCCATAGAGAGCCGGTCAAAATCTCCTGCAATTGCGAATTGGATACGGGAAATCCGCATTCAATTCGCAATGGTGTGAACCCAGCCTTAAGAGACCCTTTAGCCAACCCTTTAGCAACAATATCCCCAAAGAATTAATATGTTCACTTCACATATTTTATTTTTCTGCAAAATCCACACTTGTAAAGACATCCAAAACCCTCACATCTTGGCTGTGACGCCAGCAGCCCCAGCAGACTCAGAGTTGTCATAAAAGTGACACCCTATGCCTATAGTTTTCCTCCTAGCTCCCTGTAAAAGGCTATGTAGGAAACTGAGGGGCAAAAAAGCTGGGCCAGCACAAACAGTAAATAGACACTTTAAGAACAGGAGGGGGCTATGCAAGGAAAATTCTCAGAAGAGGAGGAGGCTGTACTAGAGAAGTATCACGCTTACTCCTAACGCAGGTGGTCAGATACTATAGCTGGCTTCTGTGTTCTTCACCTATAGCAGCCCCCTATCCTATAAGGCAAGCAGGCCTACCAGTACTCGGTTGCCCTCAGGATTTATTCACAATGCTATAGCGCCTGGCTACCACCCCAGGGCATGCACAAACTGAGCAAAGCAAACGGATACTTGCGGTTGGCAGACAGGCAAGGTTTAGAATAGTCAGGGTCAAAATCCAAAGTCAAAGGCAAGTAGAGTTCAGAGGATAGCCAATATCCTATCCAAGGTCATCAACGAGGTAATCCAATCTAGCAGAGCAGGGCAGACAAACAGGTAGCTTGATCAGGTATTACACACTCTATCACAAGTATGAGATTCAAAATGTTGTGATTGGAACAAGAGGTGCAGAAAAGACTTCCAATAGGAACAACTGTTCTGATGACACCTGTCTAAGGGGATTTGGTCTCACTTTGATGAGATTTGCTTTTCCAGTTGTGTCTCCAAGGATGGAGCAAGAATGGAAATGTCCCCAATGGGACACAGTAGACTAAAAAACAACTCAACATTGTATAAATATTCCCTACAGTATCCAAAGGGTGTAAATAGCAAAAATGTAAATTCATTTGGTAATGTGACCGGTTGATAGAGAATACCTAGAGTCCTTCCTGGGTATTTTTTTTACAACTGTTTCCCAGAGCTTTTCTTCTGTAATAGGAGAGAGGCTACTAGGCAGTCAAGAACCTGACATCCTAAAAAGTGGTGTCCTTATTCATACCCTCCACTGTATGGTGTTGATTGACAACACACTTACATAGAGCAGAACAAGGAATCTCCTGTTGCATCATGGAAGCTGAACCTTTTTTTTACTTTGTTCAGACCTGCTTAGTTATGACTTGTTGATGAGAAGGCAATGCTACAAACTTCTAATAATCTTTTAAACTCTTGCAAGTGTGTTTGACTGTCAGAGATCTGGCACTCAAAAACATTAAAGGACCAAGGTTTCCTACCTATAGCCACCATTTCAAATTCATCTTGTACTTGTCTGGATTCTGTAGAGTGTTCTGAATTGATGCTGTGAGTTACTGCACTTTTGGTGTTTGACTATATACACATGGACATTTGTAGGCACTAAATATGTGAAAAACAAAGTGTTTTCCCTTACCTGGGGAGCCACAGGAGGGACATACAGCTGGCCAAAGAAGTGAATGGCTGTATGCCCCTGTACTTGTGTAAACCCCAATGTTTCTGTGCATCGGCGTTTACCAGCACATGTGTGTATGACCTATTTTCCCAAATGCTGAACTTTTCAGTTTGGAAAATACACGCATGGACAGTTGCATTAGCATTTGCACAGATTCAGGGGTGCACAGCCATTCATTTCTATGGCCACCTGTACAACCCACCTGTGGCTCCCCTGATGCAGGAAAACACTGTTTTTTTCATGTTAAGCTAATTTTTTGCCTGCAAGTATTTGTGTGCACGAGGTCTTTAGGAATAAGATGGTTTTGATTTTATAGAATAGGTTTTTGTTTTCTTGAAATGTCATTGGGTGATGTTTGGGGTCAGTTTAGATGTAGATAGTGCTTAGCCATGTTCCTCTTCATTACTTTAGCTGTCAGGCATTACATGTGGTTGAGCGGTTACCAGTGACAGGTTCTCATTGTTGCATGTGATGTGTGAAGAGAGCGGGGGATTGTAGAATTTCTGATGTCAGGAATACCTCAGTTGGTAGTAGCATTGGAATCCCAGTGACAGCACATGTCATTGTTACGCTGCTGCTATTTCTGACTTGGCAAAGTTCACTCCTCTTCCGTTGCAGGCCTTTGTCCAGGAGAGACAGATCCCAGCCTTGATAGGACACGCAACATGAAAGAGTATTATTCTGTGTGCAGTCCTATTGTGTCTCGTTCACACAAACCCTCCATCGCTATGCAGTACAAATATCTCTATACCGTCCCTTTGTACTCCACAGAGCTGGAACAATCGCACTGAAAACAGAGAGATTGGCAAATTACTGTTTGTGTAACAGTTACATTGATACGGCTGTTTTGAAATGATATTCGGGTTTTTGATGTCCATGGTAGCGTGTAAAATATAGCGTACTTGATGGATCATTTTGCTGAAATGTGTCTGGGGAATGCTGATGTCTCAGAGAGATTGCTGTGTTGACAGCAGATTGTGAATGGTAGAACATTAAAGTTTATGAAGGAGAAGTGTAGTACAGTTTGGCTCTTGGGTCTATTTAATGCAGTTCCCAGCCTTGAAAATCTGGATTGCATTGGAAGTCGTTACGCAGCTATTTTTTCCATACGGTGACATCCCACATAACAAAGATGAGACGTGTTTAACAGTGTAGACCAGGCATTCAAAATCACTTGTCGTGTTCCAGAGGTGATTGCCCTTGTGATAGAAGACATTGGCCCTGAAACGTTTCGTAATAGATAAAAAAAATTATTAAAGAGTATCTCTACACAAATGGTAACATAAAGTTACAGTATCCTAACAGTCTTACTGGAGAAGGCAAAAAAAAAGTACAAGAGAGGAAGAACTTACCTTTCCTGGAGAAGTTGCTGCTCATGTAACTAAAGCTATCGGCATCTTGTTTCAGTTGTTGGGGAATTTTAGAGTTTAGATTGGCCAACCTTTCACTTTAGCAGACATTATGGGCCCCAAAACATGGTCATCAATTTATTCTAGCGCAGCATTTCTCCAGGAAAGTTTTTGGATTTGGGTCCTTCTGTTTTATTTATCCATCCAGTGAGACTGCAAAACTCCAAAAGTTCTAACCTTTTTAGCACTTCATAACAGCTGACAACAATACATGGTGCTTTCAAGTATGGGGGAACACATGACTTCCTCCCATGTAGAAAATCATATCTAGCAGCCAATTACTAGACCCTGGCATTGTCACATTACCGAGGGTTGTAGTGTCACCACTCCCCTAGTGTCCAACATCAGGATATACTGAGGATTTGTGCTGGCTGTGATGGAGGAAGGAGCTGTGGTCTAGTGCCGACAAGGTAAGTATCAGTAGGTTGGAGAAGAAACTTTTGCACAGACACTGGCACTTTTATTTAAATCATAAAAACAGGTCTCATTGAGCCCATGTTTTTGAGGCATTAAAGAGTTTGTGGTGAGTCTAATGACCTGCTTATGTCAACATTAAAACACAAATGCCTGTGTACACTAACGCTAATAGATCACAATAGTTCTTCTATTAATTATTTTGTTGGTTTCCCAGGTGGTGGAAATGAGCAGACTTGTTTTGCAGCAGCTAGACATAGAATTAAGAGAACCTGTCCTCCCTTGGGTGAAATAAATTCTGCAGTTAACGTTTAAAATGATTATGTATTTACATTTATAAAACTGATGCTTGAAATCTAAAGGTTTAAATCTGATCAGTAGGCAAAATCAAATGGTTTGTAAGATGCCCCTATAAATGAAGATCCTTTTATTTTACTTCAAGTTATAGATTGTGGTTAGAAATGCTGCCATTTTTCATTTACCATTTTGTTTAAATTCTGGATCAATCTAGCCATTGATTGTGGCTAGTTCTTTACATTCTTTCCTGTAGGACACAAGCAGTTGGACATCTACCAGCTTTCGCATTTAATTAGTGGTCTACTTATATTTATGTGCTTTTAATGATTAATAAAATAATCATTTTTTTAATCATATGCTTCTCTTTGTGCTTTACAGTTACCTCATCGGACACCAAGACAAGCCTTAGAGGATGAAGTTGTTGAGAATAAAATTGCTGGCATGTGGGGCCTTTGGGGACCTTGGTCTTCGTGCTCTCAAACTTGTGGCTTAGGAGTTATTGAGAGAAGTCGAACTTGTTTGACTCCATATCAGCAAGTTCCCTGGATGCCAAGATCAGAGCCAAACCCTCATATTGTTCAACCCCAACCTCAGCCTCCATTTCATGATGATAGATCTAATGTTTTCTCTATGGGACCAGCTAGGCCATCTTACCCATTTCATACAGAAGGAGAAATTGCAGCTGCCTA
The DNA here is from genome assembly GCA_037952925.1 of Lithobates clamitans. Taxonomy (NCBI): domain Eukaryota; kingdom Metazoa; phylum Chordata; class Amphibia; order Anura; family Ranidae; genus Lithobates; species Lithobates clamitans. The sequence continues at coordinate 4,093,987 of JBBGZY010000480.1, read as the reverse complement.
TGTAGACCCTTACATGCCAAGAAACCCATCGTCTTCCCGCTACAATCTTTTTAACCGCAACACCAGACAAGAAACAGTTCCTGATGGATCCCAACTATATCCAAGACGGGAATACTCTCCCTATCATCGATCCACCACAAACAGAGGACGTGGAGTACCAAGAAACCCCGACACGTTGTGGCAGCCATCTCCATTGGATGTCCCGCATAGACAAGATGCTCTGCGTGCTTCTGAAACGATCTCCATCCATAGGAAACCACACAAAGATAGTCCTATACAATTTAATACAAGGAATGCTTCAAGAGGTGATGATTCTTCTGCACCATGGCCATTCTTTCCAGATTCTATTCCACTTCTGAAACCTGAAAGCTGGGAGGAAACCAACCTAGGACAAGCTTTGCCTCCTCTTACCCCTACTAAAGAGTCTCGGTTTTCACGCAGGTAGGTTGCTTCTTGCAAAAAAAAAACAAAAAAAAACTATCATTAAAATACAGCTGGCAATCTTCTGCTGGCATCTGAGCTTCAAATTCCTATAACTAAATAGAAAGTTCTCATGGGGCAATGACCCCTCATTGGTAACACCACTTTACATGGCCAGATATTCCTTTAATTGCAAAGGCAAAGAGGTGGCCATTCCTTGTATAGCTATTGGCCATATACCTTTTCTCCTCCTGAACAGTGGAAAAACAGCTCGTATAAGCTTATTTACATTGTAATATCTTGGGAGGTCCAAGATCACCAGCCAGCCGAGTTAGTAAAAGCAAAGAGTCTTTATTTTTCAAAGGATAATCGATAACAGCTTACTTCAGTATGGAAAACAAAAAAAAAACAGTCCATCCACCCCTGCTTTAACTCAAACTTTCAGCTTGCCACCAGCAAAACCTTGGGTCGAAAGTCCCTCCTGCTTTGGGTTCTAGAAAAGGGCCACAGGAGCACAGGCAGCGTCTCAATAGCCAGACAGTCCACAACCTTCCCACAGCTCTGTCCTCTTCCACTCAACACCTCTACAAACACCTGCTGACAGCTTCCTGCCCTTTTCAGCCCTCTTTTGTAGGCGGGTTAACCGATACAGGACCAAGATACCCGTAGTCAGGTTTGGAGGCTCTTTCTCATCCAAAAATCTCTCCAACCCTCTGAATTCTTTGTCTCATATCTGGACTTAATAATCCTGAGAAATCTGCAAGTCAGTTTTCCCCCTTTACCAGATCACCCTGGAACCCCTCACCGTTCATGGGTGAGAGTCCCTGAGTACTCCTCCTCTTACAGAGACCACAACCCAAATTGTTAGTATTGCAACTGATGTCACATCAGGCAGCTAGGCCCTCTACACACCTGCCATCTTAAAAGACTCAGTTTACGGTTTTAAATGCCCATGTTAGGGGTAAATGGTTTGTCTCAATACTCTAAACTGGTACATGTGTAGGATAGCTTGTTCTGTTGAAAAACACCAGACATACTGGTCAGTTTACTAGGAACGTAAATAAAAGCCTAAAAAATAAAATCAATGAGGCCATCACATCTAGGAAATGGTAAACTGCAATATGATACATTTTTGCTTTTGGGTTTAATACCACTTTAAGTAAAGTTTTACTGTTGGGGGAATTAAGTGAAAATGACTTACTTTTGGGGTGAAGTGTTTTGAGGATGGTAAATGTTAAGAAGAATCCCACTGTTCTGTTTTTACATAGTTACATTGGTTCAGCTTGGACCAATAGAACTATGTATATATCATACCTGGCCAATGCCCCTGGAGGCTGGAAATCACTGAAGTGGACACAGTTACTTCAATAATCTTTGCTTGCTTCCAGGTGCTTTGCACTTTCTGAATTAATGCAAGACATTCTCTGATTGGACGAGTTGGCAGTGACATCACACTCTCCACCTCATGTAATCAGAGAACCCCTTGCAAACAAATGTAATGCAAACCATTCTCTGAATGGTGCCCGAGCTGAGTGGCTGAGCTCTGGTATTCACAGTCAGGTCAGACACAGAGCACAAGACTCGGAAGCAAGTGGAGATCACTAAAGTAGCAGTGTCTACTTTAGCGTTTCCCAGCTTCCAGGGACATTGGCCTGGTATGATATATACATACAGTGGTTACATTGGTTCAAGCTGGACCTGTGTAATTATGTAAAAATTAACCATGTCTGGAATTCATCTTTATAGTGCACCTAGCCCCTAGTTAAAGTGGACGTAGGCCTAGTAGACCTTGGTAGCCTTATTATTCAAACTACACAACAGTCAAGACATGCCATTTGTGAATGATATAGCACTGACATCAGACATTCTATTGTTGGTATGTTGCTCAGGACCTTTTTCCCATTCATTTTGCAGCACTGTGAGCCTGGGGTACAGCTGTCATATTAAAGTTAGACCTGGAGTAAAAGAAGAGAGTCATAGACATAGGGCCTACATGACTGGGTTAAAAGGGGGTTTGGAATAGAAGGAGAATTTTTGAAATTAAAAGAAAATATGGTGTTGGGGTACTTACCTGATTGATGGGTCAAACAAGCACAGGAGGGGCTTCAAGAGATGTCTGAGGAGGGTCTCAGGAAAGTTGTCAGCTGGAAGATAGCTGGTATTGGGAAAACGTCCCACCCTTCCTCCCCTCTTAAATTTATTTTTATGGCTATTGTCCTGCTGTGAACTGGTACAGGTTGGTCTGTAGAATGATAGCAGCTGGTGGAATTCAAATTCCTTGAAAGAGGACTCGTCTTTGCTGTGGTTCCCCTTATTTTGTATGGTTCTGTGACAATGAACTGAAGGTTGTTCATGATAGTATCTGCAGTTATTGGTGCAGTTGTTTTCAAGTCAGTTTTGTATGGCTGGAGGCCCACCTTATGTGTTTAAACAGGAACTCAGTTACTGTATGTAGAAATGACTCCAAGGACCTTAGGGCTGCATTCATATTGCACTGACTGTTATTATGTTATTTATAAATTTTGTTACTTAAAGGCTGCTATGGTCATTAAATTCCAGTGCCTCATACGAGTTACTTAGTTATTAATGAAGTGGTGGATTGGTGGACAAGCAGTATGAGACATATTCATCTTTAATACTCTAGTCATGGAGGTGCAAGTTATCACCAGACAGCTTTCGCTATTCTGAGACCCTGCTGAGTCCCCTTGGACTACAAAATGCCTCTCTGGAAACCCCACTCCAAAAACTACTAGCTATAGGCTCCTGGTTCTGAGACTATTGGTACTATTGGTAGCATAAATGCATAATACCACTTAAAGAAGCAGTCTTTGCGGCTTTTGGACTTTAGAACCCACATCACTTTATAAATGATTTCATCACCCATTTCCTCTGCTTTTGCTGGTCCCTATGAGGTACATCGTCTCAGAGAGGTAGAAGCCGAATTGTGGCTTCTGCTGCTTTCCAGGTTTACCAGCACACGAAGGCTCTTATTTATATATGTCTCTTCATTAAACACCTACAGTATCTCACAAAAGTGAGTACACCCCTCATGTTTTTGTAAACATTTTATTATATCATTTCATGTGACAACACTGAAGAAATGACACTTTGCTACAATGTAAAGTAGTGAGTGTACAGCTTGTATAACAGTGTAAATTTGCTGTCCCCTCAAAATAACTCAACACACAGACACTAATGTGTCATGGATATGCAGTAATATTTGTCTGTCAGCTTACCTCTCAAGGTGTTCAGCTTTAGAGGCCAGCCACTCTCACGTGGCTGCTTAAAGGGGTTGTAAACCCTCGTGTTTTTTCACCTTAATGCATCTTATGCATTAAGGTGAAAAAACACCTGGCAGTGACCGGCCCCCCTAATCCCCCCGTTTTACTTACCTAAGCCCTGGAATTTTACCCAGCGGAGACGCGCTCTTCCTCTGCCCGGGGTTCTCGGCTCTTGATTGGATAGATTGATAGCAGTGCAGCCATTGACTCCCGCTGCTGTCAATCAAATCCAATGACACGGGCGCCGGGGGGGCGGGGCCGAGTCCGGCATTCGCGTCTATGGACACTCGCAAGGTAACCCCCCGGGAGAGAGCTTCTCCTAGGGGGTTATCTGATGCGGGGAGGAGCCGCAAGAGCCACCGAGGGACCCCAGAAGATGAGGTTCAGGGCCACTCTGTGCAAAACAATCTGCACAGTGGAGGTAAGTATGATATGTTTTTTTTTTGTGTTTTTAAATGTGAACCTTTACAATCACTTTAAGTTATCTCTCCTCAAAGCATGGCTCTACCCCAGCCCCTATCAGGGAACTCTATATTAACCTGTGCACTGCAAGCCAGCATTGCTGATCAATATTGTGTTTTTGGCTTCTATGTGCTACTTGCTCTGTGTGCTACGTCTGATTCCAGTTACCGATCTTGGCTGGTTCTTGACTATTCTTACCTGCTTTTTACCCCGCTCTTTGTCTATCTCCTGACTATCTTTACCTGCTTTTTGCCCTGACTTTGGGCTATCTCCTGACTATCCTTTGTTTTCGCAGTCTGCTGCTTCCTCTCTACCTCACTATAGTCTACCGTAAGCGTGTGCTGGGAGGCCCTAGGGGTCGCGACCTGGAGACAGACTGCAGATAAATCCATCCCCACCACTAGGGGCCTCTGGTGAACACCCGCTGGCTCTTAGATTCTGGGAAATCTCATGCTCTAGCTCCCAGTGTCACCCATGTTGGTTCTACAGAGTACCTGCTCTCCTGTATCACCTAGAGCTACATCCACAGGAGTCAGCGATAGGGTCCACTACCTTGCGGTGCACTCCAGACCCCAATGGGGTGAATCTGTCAACTGGACTCAGGTGACCTGACATAATGTCTACACCTCTGGCAACAAAAGTGAGTACGCCCTTAAGTGAAAATGTCCGAATTGGGCCCAATTAGCCATTTTTCCTCCCCGGTGTCATGTGACTTGTTAGTGTTACAAGGTCTCAGGTATGAATGGGGAGCAGGTGTGTTAAGTTTGGTGTTATCACTCTCAGTCTCTCATACTGGTCACTGGAAGTTCAACATGGCAGCTCATGACAAAGAACTCGGAGGATCTGAAAAAAAAGAATTGTTGCTCTACATAAAGATGGCCTAGGCTATACGAAGATTACCAAGACCGTAAAACTGAGCTGCAGCATGTGTGCCAAACCATACAGTGGTTTAACAGGACAGGTTCCACTCAGAACAGGTCTCACCATGGTCGACCAAAGAAGTTGAGTGCACGTGTTCAACGTCATATCCAGAGGTTGTCTTTGGGAAATAGACGTACGAGTGCTGCCAGCATTGCTGCAGAGGTTGAAGGGGTGGGGGGTCAGCCTGTCAGTGCTCAGGCCATACGCCACACACTGCATCAAATTGTCGTCCCAGAAGGAAGCCTCCTCTAAAGATGATGCACAAAAAGCCCGAAAACAGTTTGCTGAAGACAAGCAGACTAAGGACATGGATTACTGGAACCATGTCCTGTGGTCTGACGACACCAAGATAAACTTATTTGGTTCAGATGGTGTCAAGCATGTTTGGTGGCAACTAGGTGAGGAGTACAAAGACAAGTGTGTCTTGCCTACATTCAAGCATGGTGGTGGGAGTGTCATGGTCTGGGGCTACATGAGTGCTGCGGGCACTGGAGAGCTACAGTTCATTGAGGGAACCATGAATGCCAACATGTACTGTGACATACTGAAGCAGAGCATGATCCCCTCCCTTCGGAGACTGGGCCGCAGGGCATTATTCCAACATGATAACGACCACAAACACACCTCCAAGATGACCACTGCCTTGCTAAAGAAGCTGAGGGTAAAGGTGATGGACTGGCCAAGCATGTCTCCAGACCTAAACCCTATTGAGTATCTGTGGGGCATCCTCAAACAGAAGGTGAAGGTGCACAAGGTCTCTAACATCCACCAGCTCCGTGATGTCGTCATGGAGGAGTAGAAGAGGACTCCAGTGGCAACCTGTGAAGCTCTGGTGAACTCCATGCCCAAGAGGGTTAAGGCGGTGCTGGAAAATAATAGTGGCCACACAAAATATTGACACTTTAAGCCCAATTTGGACATTTTCACTTAGGGGTGTACTCACTTTTGTTGCCAGCGGTTTAGACATTAATGGCTGTGTGTTGAGGTATTTTGAGGGGACAGCAAATTTACACTACTATACAAGCTGTACACTCACTACTTTACATTGTAGCAAAGTGTCATTTATTTAGTGTTGTCACATGAAAAGGTATAATAAAATATTTACTAAAATGTGGGGAGTGTACATAATTTTGTGAGATACTGTAAATCTTTCTACTTGTCCATGTATAAGATTCTATGTTTAAATGTGTTTTATAGCTTTATTTTGTTTCTGAACACCTATTGTAAAGCTGTCATGTAATATAAATTGGTGTTTTTTGGAATGAACATTTTGTCTGATTCCAATACAGTTACATTTGAAAACTTGGATCAATTTACAATAAAGTGTTAGCCTTTTTAAATTTCACCTTTTAATATTTTTTTAACGGAGGAGATGTGATTTACAGAGTAGCCAAAACAATCCTGCTTTTGGATACCAATCATGTTTATTTTAAGCAAAAGAAATTGTTGGAAATTTATACTTAATCTCTGCAGAAGAAGGGATTCGTTTAAAGCAATTAAGTGTTTAAATGTCCTTGCAACTTTCTTAATGCCTTGTATGGGCAGTAGCTCCTTGGAATCTGTTTTCCTTTGCCGTTCTGTGCCTTGTGCCAAGAATTACGGATGAGGTGAAAGGGGATTTTGGATTTTTTTTAGCCAAACGATAACATTGCAATTAATATACCCCTCATCATGAATCATGGATTGCAGCTGGCCTAAATTATGCATATTAATTATTGTTATCAGTGGGAACGTTTGCAGCATTCTAAATGTTTACTTGAGTAATAATTTGGGAAGTTTAAGAAATTCATCAACTGATTTTGGTTTGTCGTTTTACTTTTAGATCTCGAGTTAGAAATGCAATCAAACCAGGAAAATATGGTTATGGGAAGGTACCATTTGCTTTGGCACTTCATACTGAAAAGGAGGAATCACAGAGGTCCAAGAGACACCATAAAATGATGACCTTTAGCACGACGGCAAGTCCCAGACAAGATAACAGGAAAGAGCTAAGGCCAACTAAACCATCAATGGAAAGCCAGAGGATGCTCAATAATCAGTCTCCCAGTCAGGCCACAGATATCGTTGGGACGTCTTCTAAAAGGAGATTACAGTTAGTAAAAAAGCCAAAAAGGTCTAGGCAATCTGATTACTCATCATGGACAGAGTCGCCAGAATATGATTTTAGCATTGGAAAGAATGTTGATTCTGCAGAAGCAGCCCCAAAATTGAAATCCTCCATCAAAGGGACAGATGGCAATCAAGATTCCCAGTTTGTTATTTGGGATTCCTGGGTTGACTTTGATGGTCATAGAGACACTTCAGAAAAAGCTAGAGTAGAGGATCCAGAGGAACCTAACAACAGGAGAACAATGTATGAAAATGTATTGGCTGCCAAAAAACTACCTCAGATCCATAAGATATCCTCAACACCAATGTCACCTGTAAATCAAGCATTGAAGCATGTTGAAGAAGATGAGCTTATCAGGACAAGTATATTGAAAAGTTCCGCTACCCAAGTAAAAAAAGAGAACAGTAAGAAGATCAAGCTATTAGGTCATAGAGTGGATGTTTCAATAAAAAATAGGCAGCCAGCAGAAAGCGAGAGAAATCACCATGATAGGAGATTTATTTATGAACATTCTAATAGACAGGTCACAAAGACAATACAAAATAATGATTCCATCAGTGATGAAGCAACAGAAAACGAGCAAAAGGCAGAGATGTCACAGCAACCAAGATCCCGCAGCCAGAGACAAAGTCCGTACAGACATAACACAGATAGTAGTAGGGCCTATCACAGTCTGTATAAAGATAACCCAGTTCAGGGAGATCCCTGGACTTCGCTGGGAAGAAATCTGCCAATGACTTTCGACAGAGGGCAGGATCAAAGGTCAAGTCAGCATCAGAACACAGAACTTCCTCAGTGGAACTTGTATAATCCAGGAACAGAGGAATTCCATTGTGAGGGTGAAAAGAAACAGTACAAGTCGTGCAACCAAGAGGTATGCTATAAATCACAATATGATTACGTTTATGCGTTTAGAGTGGTTGCCAGTTATCTAGTTCCCCTCCATCATGCTGGCGCTCTGAGAAAAAAAGTTGGTTAGCAGTGACTCAACTACTTCTCAGAGTGAAAAAAGGATGTTGCTTCCATTTTCTCCAAGTTGGATTCCTATTACCTGTTCCTGTGAGCAGAGGCATAGCTTGAAGTTTGTGGCCCCGATGCAAAAGTTGTCCTGAGGCCCCTCACTACTACCTGCCCCCTCCACTGCACACCAAGATACTCCCATTATGTGCCAAGATACTCCAAGTGGCTAAAGAGTTATTTCAGAGATTTATGTACATATTGAGAGGGTAATTCAAAATATTTTGTAGAAACCATCCTAGTAATCACATGACCTTGCCCCTTTCCCCCATCCTAGTAATGACATGACCTCACCCCCTTCCCCCCATTCTAGTAATGACATGACCTCGCCCCCTTTCCCCCATCCTAGTAATGACATGACCTCACCCCCTTCCCCCATTCTAGTAATGACATGACCTCGCCCCCTTTCCCCCATCCTAGTAATGACATGACCTCACCCCCTTCCCCCATTCTAGTAATGACATGACCTCGCCCTCTTTCCCCCATCCTAGTAATGACATGACCTCACCCCCTTCCCCCATTCTAGTAATGACATAACCTTGTCCCTTCCCCCCCTCTATCCTATTAATGACATGACCTCACCTCCCTCCCCCATCCTAGTAATGACATGGCCTCATCCCCACCCCCACATACTAGTAATGACATGACCCCAGTCAATGAGAGCAGAGGGAGGGTGTGGACTGGGGAGATGGCAAACAACTGGAAGCTGATTACTGGATTATAGAACTTGGCTTGGGCCCTGGGGGACACAAGGTGGATTGGAGCTGGACTCCAGCTCTGGGATTTTGTGGAGGAAATCAAATGTATTATGACAGCAGGGAGTAGAGCTGTAGGCCCCCTGGAGCTAGGGGTGGGGTCACAACTGCAACCCCTGATGCTATGCCCATGCCTGTGAGACTATTACGTGCTTCAGTAAGATTTAACCAATGAAATCTGCCAAAGCTGCTGTTGCCTAATTTCGATTTTGGATGAAAATTGGCCTTGCCATTCCTTTATGTTTATGACATGTCAGGAGGCAAGGACATTAAGCTAAATTGATGCAAATGGTCACTTTTATAGAAAATAGCCCACTGAAGTTTGAAGTGACCTACATGCAACCAGTAAATGGCCCTTCATTGAGGAAATAGGGGACATGTCCAGTAACAGTTATCCAGTTTTGCTTCCTTGGCAGTGCAACCAGTTCAATCATTGCAGATTTAGAGACACAGACCAAATTTGTTTGGGTCAGTATGTCACTTCTTATCCCTCATACCTTTTAGTGTCAAAGTCCTGACAGTTAATCTTATCACCCCGTTTTAAAGCTGGACTCCAGGCAAATATAAAAGATGCATAATAAAGGAGATCTCAACTGTATCTGAGCACCGCAAACAGAAAACACTATTTAATTCATTTAATTCATTTTTAATATTCAAAGCAAACTCATCCACGTTCCATGTTCTTGAGAAATCACTTTGAAAAACGTCTGCAAGCTTTTCTAGCTTTGTCCATCTTGAGTAAAGGCAGATGATTCAAGTAGCATTTACTTCCTGGAATCCATGTGCCCTTAGCTCAGGCATGCAGACAGGAGGGTGTGCCTAGCTGAGAAAGCCCCTCTCTTCCATGTGAAGACTTCTGGGATCCGTGACATCATTTTGGCCTAGACCAGAAACCAGAAAGAAACTAAAGAAATGTAAAAAAAAAAAAAAAAAAAGTTTCAAATAAGCAAATATAATATTATTATTATTATTATTATTATTATTATTATTTAAGATACTTATATAGCACCATCAATGTATGCAGTGCCTTACATATACATTGTACATTATATATTGTACATTCACATTGGTCCCTACCCTCAAGGAGCTTACAATCTAAAGTCCCTAACTCACATTCAAATACTAGGGCCAATTTATGTCTTTGGAGTGTGGGAGGAAACCGGAGAATATACTTTCTATCTATTTACTAGTACTAGCAGCATAAGAATTAAAATAGTGTTTGAGAGAGCTTCATTCTGTTTAAATGCAGATCTGTATTCAATAAAACATCATTAATGTATTTTTTAAATGCAAGCAGGCTAAGTACTTGAATTGGAATTGTTATACGCTTCTGGTAATTCCTAGAACAGAGCTTAGACTAGGAGAAGAAGAAGTACAAGAAGGCAATCAGTGGTGCTGCAATACAAGGAGTATGCTGATAGGAAGAGAGAGCAAAGTGTTGAGCCCATTGGTGTGCTGATTCATATTTCACTGTCTAGTCACAGGCTGGGGGAGGGATAAGACCTGTTAGGCTGGGTTCACATACCCTATATTACCAAAAGTATTGGGACGCCTGCCTTTACACGCACATGAACCTTAATGGCATCCCAGTCTTAGTCCGTTGAATTGGCCCACCCTTTGTAGTTATAATGCCGCGTACACACGGTCAGACTTTTCGTCTACAAAAGTCCGACGGACGCCGATGGACCAAAGCCGGCTAACAATCCGATCGTGTGTGGATTTCCCCGGACTTTCAACGGACTTTTCCAGCCACAAATCTGGCGGACTTTAGATTTGGAACATGCTTCAAATCTTTACGTCGTAACTACGCCGGACCCAGAAATCCGCTCGTCTGTATGCTAGTCCGACGGACAAAAACCCACGCTAGGGCAGCTATTGGCTACTGGCTATCAACTTCCTGTATGTAGGCAAGTCCGTTCATTAGAAAGTCTGCCGCAAGTCCGCCAAAAGTCCGTTGAAAGTCTGTCGGACAGGCTGTCGGACTTTTGTAGCCGAAAAGTCCGACCGTGTGTACGCGGCATAACAGCTTCAACTCTTCTGGAAAGGTTTAGGAGTGTGTCTATGGGAATGCTTGACCATTCTTCCAGAAGCGCATTTGTGAGGTCAGGCACTTATGTTGAACGAGAAGGCCTGGCTCACAGTCTCTGCTCTAATTCATCCCAAAGGTGTTCTATTGGATAGAAGGCAGGCCAGTTAGGCTCCTCCACCCAAAACTCGCTCATCCATGTTTTTATAGACCTTGCTTTGTGCACTGGTGCGCAGTCATGTTGGAACAGGAAGGGGCCATCCCCAAACTGTTCCCACAAAGTTGGGAGCATAAAATTGTCCAAAATGTCTTGGTATGCTGATGCACCTTTACACGCCTATACTCAACATTACTCAGGTCTTTACACACTGTTTTTTACTCAAGGACTGTCCACAAGTTCCTAAGTAAACATCAGTAAATTATGATGCCAGTATGCAAGGGGCCTTATAAACGAGTAAATTACTGCAGTCAAATGAAAAGTTCTCTATTTTTGTTTTACTGCTTTGTACTCAACGCTGTATTACTGATCTTTACTTGTGTGGAATGCCCCATAGATGACAATGCATCTCATTTCAGATCAGTAAAAAGCTCAAAATTTTTTACTGCTGTGTGCAAGAGGCCCTAAACTTAACCCCTAACCTATCCCTGAAGACTATTCTGAACACTAAACCCTAAAGCCTATAGACCCGTACACATGATCAGAAAATTGTACGAAAAATACAGCTTTTGAAGCGACCGTATGGTAATCTGACCGTTAGTACATAGCTTTCGAGAGGTCGGGACTCTGTGCAGGCCGAACTGATCCCACAAAGTTTTGAGCATAAAATTGTCCAAAATGTCTTGGTATGCTGACGCCTTAAGAGTCCCCTTCACTGGAGGGGCCAAGCCCAACCCCCGTTCATCCAAAATTAGAAAAGGACATACAAGAACATTTTTCTTGAATAATGCCGGATCGTACGATTTTCGTTTAATTGGTACAGTTGTCGTCCGAAAATACAGTACAAATACAATATAGTACATGACATCATTTACGAATTTTTATTCTGTAGCTCAAAATTTTTTGTAAGTTTAGTAACCTCCTCATTTTTGATATGAGGACTAGCATGCAAAAAAAAAATCCCCCGGATGATCATACGTTCGATAATCTCTTTGTGTGTACAAGGCTTAAGCCTAACAGAATTCTACTGATTGATTGTGGTGGGCTAGATCAACTTGCAACCCATCATCGTTCTTTGTACTGTTACTATACAAGCCCACTTATCTCGTGCAAAGCAGACTTGCCCTCCTGAAAAGGCATGACATGTTTTTAATGCTTTCTGCTTACTAAGTCTTCAGCAAGTTTGGCCAGTCTTATCAAGACCCTGCCAGTACGGCTCACATTAAACTATAATTACAGAGTTTGTGGAATTTGTGCAAAGTATTTTTACATTCAGTGTGACAGACGGGAATAGTGGAGCAGGCTCATCAGCCATCAACGGTTCTCTATTTTGTTCAAACAAGACCTAATTATAATTCATGTTTGGCATGTTTGCATTTGCCTGTCTCTCACGGGGACCTAAAGTGGAATACATCTGCCTGTTGCTGCCACTCCCGCAGTTTATAATATCTCTATAAAATCAGCTGGTATAGAAGACATGGAAAGCGATGGAAGAGATGCAAAGGTTGTTGGAGAACATCCACTGCCAGCTTATATGCACAATAAGAAAGAGGGACCTGGTGTCTAGAAGAGGGCATGACTCTCTCAGGCTGGATCCTAATATGTTCTGGTCTGAAATAAGTTTAAATATAGTTCGAAAAAATGCTTCATTGCACAATAATAACTAGTATCTATTTTGGCAACTGTCTTTATAACAATACTAACACTGGTAAGGCAATAAAACCCATCCCATCTTTCCATTTCTAACGCAGACAGTAAAAAACCCACAAACACTTACTGTCTTTTTCAATACAGCAGTAGGAAAATAGAAGTAACCCATAAGAAAAAAATGACTGTAAAAAATAGAATTAAAAAATGCCCATATACTTTTGTTCGCTCTAGCTGAAATATGGAAATTTGGCAAAATCAATTTATCAGAATGAATTATGTATACTGTATACTGTATTATACTGTATGTCATTTAAACTTTCTTATATTCCACCAAAATCAGTCTATCAGGGACCTAAGTATACTGAACTGGCTTTTGCAGTACAATGCCAGTATATAATTGTACCTACAAAAAATATTTAAAGTTGACTGCATCCCAGTTGTTTGAGAGCATACACCACATCCATGGTGGTCTTCCTTTTAGCATGCTCAGCATAGGTGAGGGCATTGCAAAGAAAGTTATTGAGGAAAACCTTGATCACTCTGCAGGGCTCCTCATAGATGAGTCCAGAGATGCACTTGCCACCCCCTCTGAAGGCCAAAGTTGGATGGTGGGTTTGGTGATGCCCTGGATGTTGCCTCAAAAAACCTTTCTGTGGCACTTAGCACCTCTGTTCCCCAGACCCTTCACTCCCTTACAACAAGAAGAAAACTCCAATCTCTTTGTTAGTCTTCGTTAAAGTGGAAGTGAAGGTAGAACTTTTTTTCTCATTTTGGATAGAGTAAGGGAAGGTTGTAACCCCTCTCAGGTTTTTTTTTCTATCTGTGTCCCATTGGGGAGATTTCTCTGTACAACAGGAAGCATGGGAAATCCTTCCAAAGTGAAGGAAATCCCTGGTACTCACCAAGGTCATCAGACCTAATGATACCTATTTGAAGATTTCCCCTCTGTTCTCATTCTAACGATCACTCAAAATTTGGGATTTCTTTCACTTTCTCTGATAGCGGTAAACAGACAAATATAGAGGGTAAATCTCCCTAACAGGGACACAGACTGTAATAAAAACCTAATCCCTTGAATTCCTCTCTACTTTATCTACAACTAAAAAAAAATTTGCCTTCAGTTATACTTTAACTAACTGATCCAGTGATCCCTGTAGGAACTTAAATGGCCTTCACAGAGCCCTGACCCCAACCCTACTGAACGCCTTGGGGATATATTGGCATGTCAATTGCAGGTCAGGTCTTATAGTACAACATCAGTATCTGACCTCACAAATGTTTTGACTGAATTGCCACAGGCATACTCCAAATTTTTGTGGAGAACCTTCTTAATAAAAGAGACGTATGGGTTTGTAAACAAATAGACATTTATACTCAATAGGTGGATGCAGCATGAGTCTGATGCATCCACCATTTCTAAGACTGAGAACTGAGCGATCAAAGACCACTAATTGCTCTGTTCTCAGTCTTCACTGAGCAGAGAGCTGGTGACTGTCAGTCATTAGCTCTCTGTTTTGTCCCCACAATGCTCAATTGAACGCCAGGCTGTGGAGGGGGGTTTTCTTTGCAAAATGAAGCTTCTTCGTATTTAGTAAGCTCTGGAGCAACTGCACTTGAAGAAGTGCAAAGTCTATTTGCCTTTAGTAAATCCATCCTGATGATTTGCTACTTCAAGTAGGAAACAGAATAGAGTGATCTGTTTTTTTTTTTAAAAATTCTCTGTTGCATTCACAGCCATGTCCAGCCAGTCAGCCTGATGCCAGGACTCTACAATGCTCCACGTTTAACAACCAGGAGTTTATGGGCCGCCTCTACCAGTGGGAAGCATTCACAGAAGGTAAGAGCAATTCCAGAATGTTACTTTCATGCAGTTTTGCTATTGCCTTATCTCCAGGATATTTTCTTTTTCAATATGTTTTATTAAAGTTTCAACAAGTGCAAAGTAAGTAATGAACACATGTTCAGTTCAACGGTACAATATCAATGCAAGGTCCACATGTTAATCATGGAGTCTCAAAATAATATATGACCTTTTATATAACAACATAGGCCAAAGTTAGGAATACTAGATAGTATATCCAGCAGCACAACAGTTATGGAAGTAGTGGAAGCTATAAGAGCTCACTGATACTTGTTATTGAGAGACGGGGGGAGGGGGGGTTGGGTTTGCAGTAAAAACCCATAGCTGAACCATGTTTTTTACCTACCCCCCAACCACTCCTCCTTAAGCTGCAAAGGCAGAAGCTGTGGTGTATACCTGCTTTGGTTGAGTTTTTGCAATCTTGTATCCATGGGGGTTAGCCAACCTTCTGGTCTTTCAAATCAACTCCGGCTCCCAGATTTGGCTACAAATAGGTAATCCATGGGGACCAAATCCATAGAAATGTATATTTATCTAATGAGATGCTTGTTCATTTTTTCATGGATCATTGTGCCATTTAATCGTGTTTTGACCTATTGAAAACTTAGTGTGGGTGACTTCCATGTTTGGGTTATGGTTTATTTGGTGGCACTGAATATAAATCCAATCATTTTTGATGTGTTGCACCCTGAATTGGTTTGTTTAGGAGAGCTCCAGTAAGGTCTTTACGTAGGTTAAAATTCATAACTGTGTGAAATAAAGAATAAACCCTAATTCAGAGCCTTTGAACTTTGGAGCATGACCACCAAATATGTAGCATTGTTCCCTCTTGTACAGAGCCAGAGAATAAGAGAGGTGAGTAGTTGGGCACATATTGGCAACATGAGCGGGGTTGTATACCAATGATACAGACCTATAAGAATATTCTATAGCTAAAATAATGAAAGAGCTTCTATCTCTAGTAAATTGTCACGTAAAATCTATACTAGGTGGTGTAAAGGTTTGTTTAACTTTCTACATGTGTTCTGAATAAACATGTGACATCACTTCTGACATATGACATGACCACTTACTGTATAAAGAATTTCTTTGTGCAAAGCAGATAACCTTGTCTAGATGTGTAGCTCTTGTGTCCACATACAGTAACAAATGCTGTTTTATGAGATGGGTCGATATTTTAGAGAATGTAGCTTTTCTTTGTTACAAGGAAGCAGTGACTTTGCCAAGGTATGAGGTACTAGTTTTTTGTAAAGTGACAAGCATAAACAATGTCACAATCCTCAAGATGGCTACTTTTATGGTATATGAATGACAGGAACCCATATTTGATGCTTATTGGAGTTCTTCTGGAGATTCCTACACTGGAGGTACTGGGATCCCGATACATGCAATAAATAAGGCGCTTGGCCCCAAAAGAAAGGTAGTGAGGGTCCAAGATCCCTAATTATTGCATGTATCGGGATCCCAGTACCTCCAGTGTAGGAATCTCCAGAAGAACTCCAATAAGCATCAAATATGACCAACCTCTGTATAAAGACAGTTATGTTCTTCACATGCTTGAGACAAAGGCTGCTTAATCTCCATCTAAGCTTCTCGCAAACTTCCAGATGTATTAGTATCCACATACTTAAAGGCTAACTAAACCCAATAACAAAAATTGAATATATTGCAGGTTAGTCCTTAGAAATCAAATCAAATCAAATACAGAAAATATCTGCTAATCTTGCCAGAAATGCAGTGTCCTTGTTGGTTCACGTGAGCTGTGCCAACGAATATCTTCCTTCCTAACCATCTTTGGTAAACTAACATTTGCCCTGGCCAGCATGTAATGGAGATAAAGAGATACAGCCAGGTTTGTAGTCCATATCAGGAGATCAGCCTAGGATGGCAACAATGGCTCCCTTCATAGATACAGTGGATGACATAGCCATCCAGGGACAAGAAGTGGGTTATTTGCAGGATCACCAGGTGAAAATAAAGCAAAAGAAGCTTGAAAAAAAGAAAACAAAAGCAGCCACCACACCAAGGACTAGTGAGCTGCAATACATAACATTTTTGGTTTTGGGTTTAGATACACTTTAACCACTTGCCGCCAAATTACGTACCTGGTACGTCATTTGACTTCAGGTGGTTGTACCGGAATAATGCCGGTGTTCTGACTAGAACTGTCCTCCTATCACATAGTGTCCACCCTGTACTACAGGCGCAGCGCTTGCGCAGTACGGAGCAGAAGGAGATAGCCGAAAGTGTCCGAAGTTGATCAGCTGACCATCAGCTGTACACGGCGCTTGGGCGATGGCTTTGTAAGAGGGCCCCTCGCGGGCTCGCTTCGCTCGCCACGCTTCGGGCACGGCCTCGCTGCGCTCGAAAATTATTTATTCTAACTCTATGTCCACTTGGATAGTAGGGAATGAACCTGGACATAGGGTGAGAATAAAAGCGCAGGCGCCGTGTACAGCTGATGATCAGCTGTTAAACTTCGGAGACTTTCGGCGTCTCTTTTGTCCTCTGTACTGCGCCTGCGCAGTACAGGGCGGACACTATATGATAGGGGACTGTATTCGACAAAACACTGGCAACTGCTCTCTCGGGCTCTCCTGTCCCACCGGGAGACCTGAGCTACCAGCCGGCATGTCTGCCGGCTGGCCAGAGACCCATACAAAGCCAGAATCAGCTTTAATCGGGTCTCCCCTATGGTAACCCGGAAGCAATGACATGACATCACTTCCGGTTCGTAAGTATTCAAATATGCTGATCTTGGCATTTTGAATGCTTTCAAGTGCAAAGGAGGGATTTGGGGTCTTATTGACCCCAGATCCCTCCATAACGAGTACCTGTCACCTGCCTATTACTGCCGATAGGATGTTTACATTCCTAGTGCCAGCTATAAAAGTGATTAAAAAAATGTAAAGCAACAGTGTAAAAATAAATAAAATAAAATAAATTAATAATTTAAAAAAATAATAAACGAAACTGCCCCCCGCCCGCCCAAGGCAAACACGTGCGTCAGTCCCGCATGCACGCAAACAGCGATCGTCCCACACATATGAGGTATCGCCACGAACACCAGATCATGGGCAGTAATTCTAGCACTGGACATTCTCTGTAGATATACAGTGGTAACCTGTAAGGGATTTTAAAGCATCGCTTATGGATAGTAAAATTTGCGTCGTATGTCGCCGTTGTGCAGGTGTGCAGAATTTGAAAGCGTGAAATTTCTGGTATCTATTTACTTGGCGTGACATCAGCTTTTATATTTTACAAGAAAATTAGGTTATGTATTGTGTTTTGTTTTTTTTTGCATTAAAATTTTTAAAAGTTTGTTTTTGTCCCAAAAATTGCGTTTGAAAAACCGCTGTCTAAATACCGTGTGACAAAAAAAATTGTGAAACCCACCAATTTATTCTCTAGGGCCTCTGTTTTAAAAAGAATATATAATATTTGGGGGTTCTAAGTAATTTTCTAGCAAAAAAAGCTGCCAGAAAAACCCTGGTCTTCAGGTGGTTAATGTCCGTTCTGACAAGTCAGCCCACATTCTTTACTTGTCACATCTACACCACAAGATTCTCTCCCGGGCTTCTCTCCCTTTTTTCCCTTAATCCTTCACAGCACCTCTTCTACCCATTGAGCTGTGTACATGACCACAACTAAAGTGCACTGCTTGTTCTAAACAAATAGAAGTAAGGGAGAAAAAGAGAGGTAAACCCGGGAAACTAGCATTTTTAGAAGAAGGTCAGGCTCTGCGAACAGGGTTGCTTTAAGCCAGTTTCATGTGCCAGGCAGTGGAGAAAGTGACGGTGTTGGATTCCCCCCTCAGGAAGGATGGTGGGAGTTTGGAATGGGACGCTCATGCTGTGCAGATTGAATGGACTCTGCTCAGCCCGAGGTTTCCATTTCCTCTAGTGGCTTATGCCGCCTATTGCTCATATCCTGTATTGTTCCCTGTGGTATCATGGATCAAGCCAACCCTGCAGGGACATCCCTGACATACTCCCATCATTAAGCAGCAGCAGTCCATCTGTGGGACAGGAGACGATGATAAAAGCCCAGCTGAGGACTGCGATGGTTGTCCCTGCTTAGGGTATACTGCTTATGCAGACAACTGAACGTAGGCCTAGATATGCTTTACCTTAAATATATAAATAAGGACAGGAGAGGACAGTGGTAAAAGCCCAGTTTAGGACTTCAATGGTTGTCTCTGCATAGGGATGAACCTCTTATATAAACGCCTGAATGTAGGCCTAGATACGCTTTACCTCATATATATATATATATATATATATATATATATATATATATATATATATATGTATATATATATATATATATATATATATATATATATATATATATAAATAAGGATGGGAGAGGACAGTGATAAAAAGCCCAGGTTAGGACTTCAGTGGTTGTCTCTGCATAGGGATGTAAGTCTTATATAGACGCCTGAACGTAGGCCTAGATACACTTTACCTCATATATAAATATAACAGGAGAGGATGGTGGTAAAAGCCCAGCTTAGGACTTCAATGGTTGTCTCTGCTTAGAAATGTTCTGCTTATATAGAGGCCTAAATGTAAGCATAGATACACTTTACATCATATATATAAATAGGGATGTAATTACAGAGGATTCAATGAGTTTGTCATGTAACAAACCCAACTATAATTAGGCCTCCCTTTATTTACTTCTCTAGCTGCGTTCTAATGCCGCGTACACACGGCCGGAATTTTCGTCAACAAATGTTCGATGTGAGTTTGTTGTCGGAAAATCCGACCGTGTGTAGGCTCCATCGGACATTTGCTGTTGGAATTTCCGACAACAAATGTTTGAGAGCTGGTTCTCAAATTTTCCGACAACAAAACTTGTTGTCGGAAATTCCGAGCGTGTGTTCGGAATCAAGCAGAAGAGCCGCACTGGCTATTGAACTTAATTTTTCTCGACTCGACGTACGTCTTGTAAGTCACCACGTTCTTGACGTTCGGAATTTCTGACAACATTTGTGTGACCGTGTGTATGCAAGACAAGTTTAAACCAACATCCATCGAAAAAAAATCCACAGTTTTGTTGTCGGAATTTCCGATCGTGTGTACGCGGCATATGACTTGTTATGCATTCATAAGTAGTTTTTGTTAGCATGTCAACACGTTGGTGCTGTCTGTATGCATAAATGTGGCAGCACAAAGGTGGTCTTTATTGTCGTGCTGCCACATACTGTATATGCGTAACTGCATGTGCGATTTCATGTGGACTGTGCCAGCCTATCATTGATTTGCCTGAGGAAGAAGCAGAAGCTTAAAAACATGTTACCACCCCCCACTGTCAGCACAGCCTCCGAAGTGACATCACGTCCGGTGCGGTGCCATCTAGTGTTCCACGCTGGTTTATGCAGTGGTCGGCCACTCTCCTATGACTTCCAGCTATACAGGTGCTTCTTTGGATGTCCCTAATCCACCAGGACCACTTGGGTGAGCCTAAGGACTGACTGGAATGACTCCTTACATGCCCTTTTGTATCGACTAGGATGTGAGTTGCCATTTGTCTTTTTTTTCTAATACCGCACTTAGTCTGGCTCCCCTCTTTGCTTCATATCATTGATTTGTACAGTTTTCCACCCGGCCACATCCACCCAGAGGGTCTGGGCATTATATGGCTCTAAACAGCTATGTGCATGGGCTCTTAAAGTGACACTAAACAATATCCTTTTCTCCAAAAATAATCCATACACATCTAGTAATTAATGGCCCTGTAATCTATTTTTCAATAAAATTGTTTTTTACTGTGTTTTTCTGCCACGATGAGACCTCCCACTTTTCCTCCCACTGACACCAACAATGGGGTACTGTTCCTCCCACTGACACCAACGCCCTGGCCCCCTAAAGTCTGAAGGACATTTGTTTAGAAAGTTTGGAGACCCCTGCCATAGTCCATAGTCCCTAGTCCACCTTAGGAACGAGGAAGGGAAGATGAGTACCTGCCTACATACAGTGGGACCATGGAGGAAGAACATAGTCACCCTCTAAAAGCAAGTCAGATCAGAGTAGCGAAAAAAAAGAATTTGTAGATTTTAAGAAGGCTGAGATGAATAAAAGGAATGTTTTTGAGTTAGAAGAAAAATATACTTAAATAGAATATATATATATTTTTTTTTAGATCGCAGCAAGTGTCCAGTGTTAGAATGGTGTCCCATTCCTTAGCTGCTCAGGAGCAGATGTAGCAGCGGCACCCATGTATCTGAACACGCTGAGTACTCTGCTTAGCTTGCAGTGAGAAGGTTAATCTGCGTTTGCGTTCCTGAACACACAGGCTGGCAAAGACTTTCAAACAACTTGTCTCCTCTTTGAAATGTTTGCCGAACTATGCATGTTTTCGTCTTCTCTGATGTTTCTTTTAGACAGATCACATTCCCCGCTCCTGTAACCCACTCCATCATTGCTATTTTAGCATCAGGGACTTTTGCAGCTCACCACATCTAGCTTGTTCTAAGTGTTTTAAACCATATGACCCCTGGTGACCCTTGACCTTTGCACTCTGCTTAGCCCAGGTGTATTTAAAGCATGCACAGGGTTATTTTAACTAATGTGTCCTGTTGGTGACCATTTAGCTCGGTGGTGTTTCTTAAAAGTCTTTGTAAACCTAGGGAGCTATAGCTACAAATTTGAGTTGGGAGTGGACTTTTAAATTAAATTATAAATGAGCGTATAAAAATGGTTTCCAAATACCCCTATTACCTTTTAGTTCTAGGTCACATGACCACCTAGCTTGGATCTGAACAGCTTGGACGGAGGCTAGTAACTGTCTGCCCTGCCTGATCGGCAATGACAGGAGAAGCCACTGTCAATTACTCTTACCCAATCCATGCCTTCATCATCAGCAGCACTGACAGGGTGGGGGTTTAGAGGATTTGATACACAGCAGCTTCTCCTATCATTATCATTCACGGCAAGACAGACCGTTCCTGGCCACTCAAATCCAAAAAAGAGCAAGTAAGAGTGAAACTGGCAAAACACTGGTAGAATTTTGTTCAAATATTTTCATTTTAAGAATTTTTTTGTTTTAATTTTTTTTTTTCTCAAACAAACACATTTCTAACAATAAATGTGGTTTTCGCTTGGGAAATTAGATTGATTTCAAAATCCAATGCTAATGAAGGAAAGGGGCAGGCCAGGGACAGTCAGGCTGGGGAGTAAAGAATTAGATAATGCTGAATGTACTTCCTATACATCGGGAAATGGGGCAGGTTCTATCTCAGCCGTCTTTCATTGGGTATCGAAAGCTTTAAATCTCCTTGTGCTAGATTCCACCACCATCTAGGTGGCTGTTGCCCAGTGGCTATAGCCCCGAATCTGGGGCCCATAGCCCCGAGTCTCTGCAGGGGTCCCCAAGGGGAGGGGAGGCTCTCTGGGGACCCTGATGTAAGTGGGGGGCTCTCTGGGGACCCTGATTTTAAGGGAGAGGCTCTCTGGAGAGCCTGATTTAAGGGGGGCTCTCTAGAGACCCTGATTTAAGGGGGGCTCTCTGGGGCCCCTGATGCAAGGGGGAGGCTCTATGGGGACTTTGATGTAAGCAGGAGGCTCTCTAGGGACCCTGATGTAAGTGGGGGGCTCTCTGGGGATATATACACACACACACACACACACACACGTATATTACTGTAAATACATGTGTATGCCCACCCAAGTGTCTGACTTTCTTTACTACGCTGCTATGGGCTCTAGCCCCAGATCTTTTGTAGACCTAGCAACGCCCCTGCTGTTGCCCATCGCACTGTTCAGACATTCTAAATGTCTAAAAATTTGCCTCCCACCATCATATCACAGTTTTTTGAGCAAGCATAGGCCATACTTGTGTCCCTCAATGGACTTCAAGAAAATGATTTCACAGTAAGTGCAAAATCTTATTTTCTTTATAGTCCATTGAGGCACACAGGACGATAATAATTCATAGACCTTTTGGAATCCAAAAGCAGTCCAAATAGGGTGGGCAACAGTCACTTAACTATTCAATGTAAGTGGAACCTATTACAAGATCTAATATAAAGCTATCAATGGCCAGTGAAGACTTGCTGAAATAGGAGACAAAGGAAAATATGTCAAATGTCTTGACCAAGTCAAAAGGACACCAAGGATTAACCTGGTGGTTCAGAACAGGGGAAAAGGAATTTCTAAATGTTAGAGTGAGGGGTTTCAAAATGAACAGGTGAGGAGAATCGCCAGCACCCATATAAAAGAGTAAAAATAGCACTGAGGAAAAGACGTCCAACCTCCTAGGACACTAGCAAAATCGCGGAAAAAAAACTAGACATGACAGTTGATTTTACAGGGGCAGTCTAATGCCCCGTACACATGGTCGGAATTTCCGACAGAAAAAGTCCGATGGGAGTCTTTCCTCGTATATTCCAATCGTGTGTATGCCCCATCGGACTTATCACGTCGAAAATTCAGACGGACTTAGATAGAGAACATGTTCTATATTTTTCTGACGGAACAAATTCCTATCGGGAAAACCGCTCATCTGTATGCTGTTTCGACGTACCAAAAACGACGCATGCTCTGAAGCAAGTACGAGACGGAAGCGCTCGGTCTGGTAAAACTAGCGTTCGTAATGGAGATAGCACATTCCTCACGCTGCAAATTCTGTGATCTTTTAATGCAGCGCATTCTTTTGTTCTTTATAATGCTAGAGTAATGAAGTTGTTTTGCTGCTCATATTCACACAGACTTCTCACAAACTTATTTCTTTATTATTTCTCATGATCTCATGAATAATCTTTTATTTTTTAAAAGCCAGATCTCCATAATAATGTTTATTATTATATTTTATAGTCATCTTTTTTTTTTTTATTTCATCAAGACGAACAGATACAAACCCACAAGCACAAACTGAAGAGCAGTAACGATCGTAAAAGCACGAATCGTCTCTCACCAAACTTCTACTAACTCCAAATAAACACAAGATTAGCAGAAGGAGCCCAAAGGGTGGCGCACTGGGTATTGAACTTCCGTTTTCTAGCCCCGCCGTATGTGTTGTACGTCACCGCGTTCTTGACGGTTGGAATTTGGTGTAACCGTGTGTATGCAAGACAGCTTGAGCCGAATTCCGTCGGAATTCCATCGGAAAGACCTTCAGAGTTTATTCCGACAACAAAACCGGTCGTGTGTACAGGGCATTAACATATTATGTTTGTGAGTGTCCAAAACTTCTTCTAAAGGCAGCATTATAGCCCAGATGTCTAGGAATTACTTCTTTGTTGGTATTTAGGATATGTTTTCATAACTGTTTTTGAGGTCTTTTTTTGGAATTCTGCACTGTGTTCAGAGTTCTGTTTAAACATTTATGTTTCCCGTGAAGTGTTGCTGTAATTCCAGCTCGGTACATTTTTTAAAAACGTTTTCATGCTGATCTGTGGACAAAAAAATAGAGACATCTAGAAATAGCATCCTAAAAGCGATAACTCTCAGTATCTTGGCTAAGATCTAGTACATTGTTGCCAACATGCATCTCCGTCTGGTACTTTGATCTAGTACCGTGTGACCGTTACCTGGTACTGGTGCTGACTGATTTGCCTTTATCATGTTACTCCAGGTACATCGTCAGATAGCGCTTATCTGTGTTGTCGGGATTAGTTTGTTCTTTAGAAGTGATCTCTGAGGAATTCTATAACATTCTTCTCAGTATTGTGTTTTTAAGATGGGTTTCCATCTTTAGTTTGGAAAATCAGTATCAGATATGTTATCAGCTTGCCAGATTAAATATTTAAAGTTAGCTAATAGCCATTGGATGTAAAAGGAATTGATGAGCCTTAAAATGGACACAGAGGTTTTTGAGCTGTCCATCTGAAAATGCCTGTTTTCTGACTGTCATGTCAGGGCTGAGGTAGGTGGCTATCTTGGGTGCTTCAGCAGGAGGGGGTGCAAGAAGGGCAACAAGATCTGCAAACTACACTGCTAAAGTAGTTTACAACTCAAAAACTGCATTTTGGCCTTTTTAACCTAAATGCCAAAAGAGTTTGTCACAGCTCTATGCCATTTTGGCCTTCTTGCTTCAATACTTTTAGTCACTGACAAGTTTGTAGATAAGAACTGCTGACGTATTTTCCTACCTTCTTGGTCTACTTACATGTTTATGGTCAGAAGGCGTTTAACTGTGGCAAGCACCCATTACTCTTTTGACAGGTTAACTTTAGAATGCCTACAAGCATTGTGTGCTTGTGGCTGCTGACTGTACATGCACGACACGCCAACCTACATACAACTTAAGGAAAGGCTGCTCCACAACATTGGGTGAACCTCAATGTTTGTGTCAAAGATTATTTTACCTTTTTTAAAATCTGCATATTTCAATAATATAATACCTGGTAAGGGTCCTTGTTTAGGCACTTCCTGTTATGGGGGGCGGGGGATATTGGAGCTCCTCTTTTGTCATGCCTTCACATATGCACCTGGTGAGGACATCAGGTGGCAATGTCAAGACGCATTGCACAGGCATGATCCTCAGTTGTCAGAAAGCCAGTCCAAAGCAATGACGGGCAGCCGATGCTAGACTGAGTGCATGTAATCAGAAAGTGACTGAAAGAGATTAGCAGCACTGAAAAAAAAATATATTTTATATAAAAAGTTGTGTTTTTTGCTACACAGTGCTTTAACAAACTCAGTATCTACTTTAAATGCCAGCCAATCTAAAGCAACAGATTCAACTACAAAGCTGCATGATATCATTGTGGCAATGGCTATACATAATTGTAAAGGAAATACAAGGCTCCTTCACAATGCAACTTTTTAACGATCGTTTTTACAGGTGTGTGAAATTACATTCCCATCTGACAGTTTATTTAAACTAGAGCAACCATGATGGAAAAAAATAGCATTGCAGGAAGTAATACTTCTTTTGGTAGTACGCCATGGAAAGTAAACTTCATGTCTTGGGTGTCACTTTCTAAGGTAAACAGTATGACAGAAGGTTCTTTGACATGGCACCTGGTGTACAATGGCATGTCTGCATACCCATGCCGTGGCCTTCACAAGAATCCAGCAATGCATCCATTATAAACATCTCCTGGGCCTTCACTCTGCAGGTTGACACCTTGACTAGCTGAACTCACCTCTACTTTGTGTGGGCACGCTAGGACACAAATACCAACAAGATGGCAGACTGCAGGGAACACAATGGAAGTTGCAGGCAGTTGGAGGACTGTAAGAGATGGGATGACCAGACAAGGGCCAGAAAAAAACAAAAAGCCCTCTGCTTAAATAGAGTTCAGCATTGTACCTCACAGACTTTTAGAGATGGTAGAGAGTGACACCATCTAGCACAAAGTGCTAGATGGTGTCCATGCTTGCAGTTACAGGGAACATGAAAGAATTTAACTCACTTTATAAAACACAAATATAAAGATTATGTAGAGGTGAACACCCCTCAATGGGTGAGCGTTCTTACACTTTAATTTATCAAGGCCTGTGTGATGAAAGGTGTAGCAAGGCTGTGCCCATTACCCAAATATTCTGTGCTAAAAGGTGTCCAGTAGGTTGAGAGTAGGGATGAGGTTTGGTTTACTGCAAAGTTTGCGAAGTGAATCTGTTCACAAACTAAACCCAGGCTGATTTGCTCATCCGTGGTTTGGAGTTTGTGGGTTTCCTGAAAACACATACAGTAGTGAGTGTTTCAGTGAAAGTACTACAAGCTATCAGTACATATCTTTTGTCCTTTCTCTTGTATACTCCTAACCCAAGCCTCACTCACTCACACTTAGCCTTAATCATTTAGAGCTCTTGCATGCCCCCTCGCTGTATAACAATCTATACACCTGTTTTCAAGGCTTTTTAGCAACATGCATTGAAAGTGCATTACATTGTGATTCTCGATATTTTAAGCCAAATGCACAATGAACCTCAATCCACGATTTGCATACTTAGCCTTGGGATTTAGACTTTTTTTTCTCATACATAGATACCTTGTTTTGCTTTCTGTAGGAACTTACTGTACATCTGTTACACATTCTTAAATTTTTAAAGTCATGCTTCCTTTAAGTATTGTGGATTTCTCTCAGCTTGGCTTGAAGCTAGGGCATCATGGTGGTTTAGTGGTTAGCACTTTTACCTTGCAGCTGTAGGGTTCTCAGTTCAGAACACAACCAGGACACTCCCTGCATAGAGTTTGCATGTTCTCGTGCTTGTGTGGGTTTCCTCCCACACTCCAAAGATGTGCTTGTAGGTAAATTGGCACTAGTATGTATGTGCATGTGGGATAGGGACCTTAGAGTGTAAGCTCCTTGACTATAGGTATAGATATGCAAGTACAATATGTGAACTACTACGTAAAATTGTTGGTGCTATGTTATACCTGTAATATACAGTAAAGACTCCACACCCAGGACTGCCATTGCTTAAAACAGGTATAGCCTACAGCCATTTATTTTGATTTGTATTCTTAGTTTAGGCTCATTGGGCTTCATCAATGCAAGCCCTAATCTACAGAAACTGTGCTATTATATCGTGCACAAATTAGGACTGTTGGATCTATATTTAATGTTCCATGTACCTGTGATAAAAAGACAAGTGGATCTGAATGCACAACTGGCCACCAGACTCCTCACCAGACTCCTCACCAGCTGATGCCACTGGGGTTGGCATCAGCTGACCCTGAGGACAGGGATTAGGCTAGCTTGAGTGGGTCTTGCCCTTGTCAGAGATAGAACCCTTTGTCATTAGAGAAGAACCATTGTCAAACCCTGCGTCCCTGATCATTATTATAATATTATACAGGATTTATATAGCGCCAACAGTTTACGCAGCGCTTTACAATATAAAAGGGAGACAATACAGTTATAATACAATAAAATACAAGAGGATTAAGAGGGCCCTGCTCAGAAGAGCTTACAATCTAATAGGGTGGGGCAGGTAGTACAAAAGGTTGTAACTGTGGGGAATGAGCTGGTGGAAGTGGTAGGAGATTAGTTGGAGATGTGATAGGCTTTCCTGGAGAGATGAGTTTTCAGGGATCGCCTGAAGGTAGCAAGAGTAGGGGATAGCCGGATAGATGGAGGTAGCGAGTTCCAGAGGATGGGAGAGGCTCTGGAGAAATCCTGGAGACGAGCATGGGAGGAGGAGATGAGAGAACTTGAAAGCAGGAGGTCTTGAGAAGAACAGATAGGTCAATTTGGGTGATATTTGGAGACAAGATTAGTAATGTAGCTCGGGGCAGAGTTGTGTATGGCTTTGTATGTAGTGGTTAGTATTTTAAATTTAATTCGCTGGGTGATTGGGAGCCAGTGTAGGGATTGGAGTAGAGGGTTGGCAGACACTGAGCGGTTGGTAAGGTGGATAAGTCTGGCAGCAGCATTCATGATAGACTGAAGAGGGGATAGCCTATGGAGAGGTAAGCCAATGAGAAGGGAGTTTCAATAGTCAAGGCGAGAGATAACAAGGGAGTGAATGAGGAGCTTGGTGATTTCATTTGTTAAAAAGGGGCGAATTTTAGAGATGTTACAGAGGTGAATTCTACAACCTTTTGACAACGATTGGATTTGAGGCTGAAATGACAAGTCAGAGTCTAGGATTACACCTAGTACCCTGGCATGAGGGGAGGGACTGATGGTTGCATTGTTGATTTTGATAGAAAAGTCATGGAGGGGGGCATGGGAGAATATTAATAGCTCAGTTTTAGAGAGATTTAGTTTAAGGAAGTGGTGCGACATCCATGCTGATATGTCAGTTAGTAAGTTAGTAATGCGAGAGGAGAGGAGTAGACAGATAGATTTGGGTGTCATCAGCGTATAAGTGGTATTGGAAGCCATGGGCAGTTATTAAGTGACCAAGGGAGGAGGTGTAGATAGAGAAGAGAAGGGGTCCAAGAAACGAGCCTTGGGGGACCCCCACAGAAAGGGGCAATGGAGAGGAGGAGACAAAGTTGTAGGTGACACTGAAGGAGCGCTGTGATAAATAGGCAGAGAACCAGGATAGAGCAGAATCTCAGCAGCCAAGGGAATGTAGTTTATTGAGAAGGAGCGGGTGGTCAACAGTATCAAAGACCACAGAGAGGTCAAGTAGTAGGAATATGGAGTACTGGCTGTTGGTTTTAGCAGTTAGTAAATCGTTAGAAAACGTTCAAGAAGTTTAGAGGTGAATGGGAGAAATGAGATGGGTCTTAAGTTGTTCAGGTTGGTAGGGTCCAGTGAAGGCTTTTTAAGAATGGGAGTGATCTGCGCATGTTTTAGAGGGGAGGGGAAGAGGGTGACCGTAGTAGTTGTGAGGGAACAGGATCCAAGGGACAATTGGTTAGGTGGGCATCTGAGAAAATTTTTGTAACCTCTTCAGTAGTAGCCAATTCAAAAGAGGAGAGTGTTGAATGTGCTGCTAGGCAAGGTATGTTGGGTGGGGAAGATGTACGCACAGTGGAGATGTCCTCACGAATTGCATCGATCTTGTCTTTGAAGTGATTGGCAATCTCTTGGGCAGTAAGTGAGTTAGTGGGTAGAGGGGGTGGGGGACAAAGCAGAGAGTTAAAGGATGAGAAGAGCCGACGGGGACTGGATGACAAGGAATTAATAAGAGAGGCAAAGTAGGCTTGTTTGGCAGCATGGAGGCATGAATTGTATTTTAGAAGGGCAGATTTATATAGGGTGAAGTCTTGCAGGCATTTGGTCGTTCAAGACCACGGCAATGTCTCTTGAGATTTCTAGTGTTGTCAGTTTGCCAGGGTTGTAACGGTCGCGGCCTGATTCTGCATGTGGTTAGAGGAGCAAGTGCATCTAGTGATCAGGTCAGGACAGGACAGGGGAGAGATTATGTCATATAGGTGGTCAGTAGCAGAATAGAGAAGAGAAGGGTTAAAGTGGCGAAGGTTTCTACAAGTAATTGTTTGCTCCTTGGAGGGATGGGTGGTTGGAGGCAAGGATACAGTGATCACTTTGATCATCCAAGCAATTATTTATCCACCCAATGTCTGTTTTGTGCGCCATGATTTGGCCTCAGAAAATAAAAAACTGGACACCGGTACATACAAGGTATGTTTGCATGGCTCCAGCCATGAATATGCACCACATTATTTTAAATGTGGATGAAAGTGATGACACGTAAATACCTTCTCTTTTAAATCGTCATACTGTATTGAATTGGATTATAAGAGCAAAGAACATTGTATCCTGTACAAACTAACATCTGCCTGTTTATAAAAACATTAACCCTCCCAAAAGTTCAGTTCATATGGTCATGCATGTCGGCAACATGCTTCAATCCTCTGCCCATACGCAGAAAATATTTAAGGCATTCATGAATGAGACAAGAGCAAATACAATTAAAATGGATGTTGTTTTGCAGATTGTAACTCAGAATCCTTTCTGATAGCGTGACTGATCATAACACTTAATCTTATTAAAATGGTTCATTCTCTAAACACGTACCCTTCAAATTCCAGCTGTCATGGTGCTTGTCTGGGTTTCAAAATAAACACGATACAGTTATTATTACCGGTGTAACAAGTAGGGGTGCACAGTCGCCTATAGGAACTGAACAGAAAGAAATCATCATTGCTTTAAGGACAGTTTAAAGAGGCGAGTCCCACAGGCGTGACTTTTTAGATTTTTTGCAGAGCCTGGAGATCAAAAATGGAATGCCATGCAAAATCACCTATTTCGAGATTTCCCCTTGCTTCCTATACCATCGTAATCCTTGTGCAATGCATATGCATATCAAAGGTCTTAAAACTTGTTTCAGATCAGTTACCCACCAAATAGTGGGGACAGTCCTGAAGAAAGGTGGAGAATTACCGTAGCCAAAAAGGGTGCCAAATGGTCATCTCAGGAGTTGAGAGTACTTTATTTTTATCTCAAGTGACAACAGGAAAACATAAGGCAGTCAATGTTTTTTTTTTTGTTTTTTTTTTGTGGCCAACCCCCACCCCTCTTTATCAGGGCTTTAACTATGTAGCAAAAGTATCTATAGGACTGAAGACAAAATATAATAGGTAGAAATTAGTAGGGTATGGAATTCAAATCTCGCCCCAGAAGTATTTTATGCTTTTTTTTCCCTTTAATTCTCTGATGTCTTTTGACTGGTTTTGTGACTGGATCTACCTTTTTCGTCTTCTCCCAGTGGTGGACAGCTCAGTGAATGCAGGGCACAATACTTAGGGGGCTGGGCCATGACGCCCTGCACTCAGTGTCTTTGCTTACTCTATGGCTATTTCTGCCATACTTACCTTCAATCCTGCGCTGTCCCCCTCAGTGCCTCATCTTCACCACAGGATGTCCTGACTAAACCCAACCTGGAAGACCGAGGACCTCTTTTGGTGAAGAAGAGGTACTGACGGGGATAGAGCTGGATTGAAGGCGAGTATTGTTGCTAAGGCCATTTTTTCAGGGGACTTAGATTGAAATGTAAAAATAAATTAGCCTGCTTAGAATTTACTTGCCAGATCAACAATATTTGGCAAAAACTGTGTAGTGTGAGGTTCCTCCTAACAGGGAGTAATTGCAAGAGATTGTATTAATAGCCCCCCCCCACTACATCATCTACTACTACTCATCATTTTTGTTTTAACAAGTAGGTGGTCATAAATCTTTTTGATCCAAGAGATCAAATGCAAAACAGCATTGTGACTCCAAGATGGATTGCTCTGAGCTCGAACTAATGAACTTAGTAGATCAGGCTTCAAATGTTTATCACCGCAAAGCATTTCCGTTAGGTCTTCCAATTTGTATGCACAAGGCAAATAACTGGTTAGGATGCTGAAAGATCAATGGCTGTTTTTGCAGAATATTTTAATTTTGCTTAACAAGCATGCCCTGATGCAATGACCTGCATTTCTAAAATACCTAAAAAATGAGGGTGTTAAAAGTGTAAAACCGGCTCCTTTAGAACAGAATTTCAAATAAACATAAAAATGGAATGGCTGTTTTCAATGAAAGGGCACAGTGACCTCTTTGGAACCCAATAAACTCTTGTGCCATCATTCCCGTTTCTTCGTGTTTTTCCAGCAAAATTGAAACTGGCACAAGTATGCTGTTCAAACATTCTCACTTATAAAACATCCCAGGAGCAGCCAAGTGGTTTTAGTAGAATTTCCAGAAAAGATCTGGCTTGTCCCATTGGATATGAGTGTTGTTAACTTTGGCCCTGTACTCAGTTCATAGCTCAAAGTTCAATACTCCTTCATCCTCTTCTAATCTATAGAGTGTAACATTATGCTTATATTTGAGTATTGCTACCTTTATTTTCAAGCTGTGCTGTTATGGCCTATTATGCTGCTTAATTCAAGGTCTCTACCATATGTAATGCAACATGGGCATAACTTTTTTTATTAACTTACAGTACATAGGTTGTTCAAATTTCACATTTGGTACAGTAATTCTTCCTTCATAATAACTCTTCTTCTTTTTCATTGCAGGTAAATAATGGATTCCAAGCAGAAGAAATATGCCGTTGTTGAGTTCTTGACAAAGGAGGGGTGCAGGTTGTCTGACATCCACAGAAGGCAATGGAATGTCTATAGAGATGACTATTGTCAATGGTGTCACCTCTGTAAACACTCTGTAGCCTCCTGTGGATGCCGGACAGCCTGCAAACTCCTTTGTCAAGAACTTAATGACGGCATGTTGCTTCTGCTTGGAATCCATAATTACCTGCAATGAAAAACAATAGAGGAAGAGTTACTCTACCAACATGTGAAATTTGAAAGACCTGTAGGGCAGGGGATGTGGGTGTGTTGTCACGTCCTCGATACTTCCTTCCTCGTTGGGCATCAAGCAAGGGTCACATGAGAGAGAACCCAGGATGGGTTCTTCTGGGCTACACTAAGCACCTGTTGCAGGATCACTTTACTACACATGGGGTATCTTTACTTGCATGCTGTTTTCCTCAATGCCCTGGGTCAAGGCTAAGGCTGCCGTGAGGGAATACTTGACCTTAAGGCGATCCGGCTTGCACCAAAATTGTTCTCCAGTTAATGCTCGGGTCCACGTGGCAATGTACACCTTCTCCATAACATGCATTTAGGAGGGATATGCTGATCCTTGTCCACATCCAGCGTATCAACTCTACCCCACTCCCAGTAATGGTCTGGGATCTCGTTGTGCACATAGCGTGGACTCCATGCATGCACATTCTTCATACCTGGGCATAGGTTGGGGACCTCTGCGGTGCAAGTCTGCTCCCATTGTCCTGAGAGACAAAACACTCACAGAGAGAATGCCGACAACAACTCCCTCCTACAAGAGGCTATCCCAACTATCTCAGGCATTGAGACAGGCTGCACGGTAAACTTCCGTTGCTCTAGGTAAACATTGGGTCTTCACACTGTATTAACTCTTGTACTGTTACCCCAAAGTACCTTAGTGACCTGAACTGTGGAATGGTACCACTACCAGTTACTTGCATTACACCCCTTTTAGTAACTTCAGACCAAGCAGGAACAAGGGTTCCAAAGCTCTACTTGAAAAAGTGCCAAAAATGTTACAAAGTCCAACATGCAAGAACAATATTTCTTCTTACATTCCGATCCAAACCCTCTGCTGCCTCAGCATACCTGCAAAAGTCGAGTCCATGTATGATGAATGGGATCCATTAGTGGCATTTCCCAGCACTGGAATCTTCAGGGACGGGTCCCAGGTCCCGATGACCTTCTATATGATGGATGAACTAGTAGTAGGCGACATTCTTTCATTCTGCTCTGCCCTTCTCCCTTCAGGGCTTGGGGGATGCCTTGGCAGCAACATCCACAGTAACTTTGTGTAATGACTATGTGCAAACGAGAAGATCTTGACAGCCGCACTCCAGGAAGTAATAATCCAAGTTTCTTTATTTTAAAATCAGGAACACATCAGATACAGGACATCATAGACAGAGTGTACAGATCATAGGCTAACGCGTTTCACACTTGTCCAAGTGCTTACTCATGAGTTATGAGTAAGCACTTGGACAAGTGTGAAATGCGTTAGCCTATGATCTGTACACTCTGTCTATGATGTCCTGTATCTGATGTGTTCCTGATTTTAAAATAAAGAAACTTGGATTATTACTTCCTGGAGTGCGGCTGTCCAGATCTTCTCGTTTGCACATAGTCTCTACTAGCATGAGCCAGCACCTGGAACCTCTCATCTCTGGAGAGCAAGATCAGCTTTACACCTGGTGAGACCTGAACTAGTGCGGGGATAACTTTTGTATTGCAACTTTGTGTAATGGCTGGAGACTACATGTTGGATCTCATCTGTGTCCTCTGCCATGCAAACTGTTTGTGGCCCCCTGGGCTTTGGACCACTGTCCCTCTTTTATAACACAGGATCAATGGGTTTGACCCAACAAAAACCCGCCAAAACCAAAGAACCAGGAAAGGCTTTAACTCTTACCCTCCCGTCCGGGGCAGCATCTAACTAGCGTAACTTCAACCCACTTATGGACCTATATAAGTTAATAAAACACTTATGCCCACTTTTGCATTACTTACAGTATAGCCCTTGAATTATCTTCCTGCGCTCCTCTCCTTAAATTTCAATTCAGGCAGTAAGTGACAAGTGGTGTGTAAAATAGATGCCATAATAATAATAATAAGTCAGAGAGTGACACTAACATTTATCTGGTGATTATTATGTCCATGTGTATTTTGCATCCCTCATGGGTGATCATCTTAGTGAAAGATAGGAATGCTGGGGATAAACCTTCTTAGCAGATTGCTGTACTTTCCATAAAAATATTATATGGAATAAGATATGTATATATATTGAATGACGCCACCTAATATGCACCTAACTTGCTAGTTTCAACTAGGATTACTGTGATAGTTTATTAATAACAGACATGGATGCCCTCAGCTATAAGGAAAGTTCAAAGATGTCAGATGCTGATTTATGCACAGGGATCCTCCTTATTTTCTAAGGAATCACCAAACTTCTAATTTTTCAGCCTTTTGTAACTCTATCACTCAGTGATTGAATTTTATCAGCATTTCATGTTGACTGCATGATTGCCAGCAAGATTCGGTCTTCATTCACAGTTCTGGGCTTATCTACAAATCACTTGGCTTAGCTACATATCACTGACTGAGAGGGATCTGTGGAAGAGCGCACCAACGCAATGCTGTTGCATTAGATTAACTTGTAGCAGTGACAAATTGCTTGTTAGTGACAAATGGGCAGCAACTCTAGAGGTTTAATTGCCAGCTACAACCCACTGTCAATCGCTGGCATTAGCGATTTGTAGCAGCAATTAATCACTGATATAAAATCGCTTGTCTGCCATGGCTCTAACTGAACTTCAGAAGAGTAAATTACTCCCATTTTGGAGAGATTTCTACTCACTATCTGTTGTGTCTCCGGGAGAGGAAGTGAAGAGAATTCTACTTAAGACATCTATTGTGAAAAGCCTATCAGGGGTCCTAATCGTTCTTTACTTCAGCCATTCTCAGTCAGGATTGCTCCAAATGTTGCTAGAGGTCCAACATCATATGGCAGAACCAGCGGCATGACGCCAATGGACTGTTTAGCTGTCTGTGAATTGGCTATAGGTGAATCGAAACCCATCCAGTTCAGCAGGGAGCAACCAATTCAATCCATCTATGGCTATTCCTGTTCGTGATTAGTCGATCTAGTGATCAACTTCTCATAAATGGGCTTGTTGGAAAATTTGTGTTCAATTGGAGCAGAGGAGTCATTGCTGTCAGAATACAAAAGTGCAGTAAGGAGGATTCCTCTATCCACCTCAAATTTGTGGATAGGGAATCCATTCATTTCTGCTGGCTGTTTAAAAAAAACAAAAAAAAAATCCACTTATGACCAACTCAAGGGTGGCATGCTGACCACCACTGTAAGCATGCTTTCCACTGACCACCACTGTAAGCATTCTTTTCACTGACTACCACTGTAAGAATTCTTTCCACTGACCACCACTGTAAAGGGCATTCTTCCCACTGACCTCCAATGTAAGAGCATTCTTGCCACTGACTACCACTGTAAGGGACATTCATCCCACTGACCACAAATGTAAGACTGTCACGCTTAGCCCTAATGCAGGTGGTCTGACATTTTAGCAAGCTTCTGTGTTCTTCACCTACAGCAGCCCCCTTTCCCATAAGGCAAGCAGACCTGAGGGTACTCAGTTGGCCCCAGGACTTATACACAATGCTGTAGTGCCTGGCCACCACGCCAGGGCAGGCATGAACTGAGCAAAGCAAACAGGTACTTCAGTTGGCAGACAGGCAGAGTGGTTCAGTGACAGTTCACGTACATGGCAGGTAAAGTTCAGAATAGTCAGGGTCAATCCATAGTCAAAAGGCAGGCAGAGTTCAGAGAATAGTCGATATCTGATCCTAGGTCATCAACAGGGGAATTCGAACAGCAGAGAAGGACAGACAAACAAAGAGCTTGGAACACATGTTACAAACACAGTATCACAAGCATGAGACTGCAGGCTTGGCTGGCTTAAGTCAGGTTTGGTCTCCACCCAGAGATCACCTTGCAGGTGGACAGGCCGATAAGGAGAATGCCACAGCGAAAACCAGGATGACCACCAATGTAAGGGGCATTCTTCCCACTGACTACCAATGTAAGGGACATTCTTACCATTGACCACCAATGTAAGGGACATTCTTCCCACTGACCACCAATGTAAGGAACATTCTTCTCACTGATCACCAATGTAAGGGACGTTCTTCCCATTGACCACCAATGTAAGGGGCATTCTTCCCACTGTCTACCAATGTGAGGGACGTTCTTCCCATTGACCAGCAATGTAAGGAACATTCTTCCCACTAACTACCAATGTAAGGGACATTCTTCCCATTGACCACAAATGTAGGGAGAATTTTTCCCACTGACCACCAATGTAATGGGCATTTTTTCCACGACCCCTAATTCATTGATTTCAGCAGGAATTCCTTTAACCCTTTAAACAGATTATATTAAATTAAAATGAGCAACTTAGGTACCTATGGGGGGGAGTCATTCAGTATATACAAAATAGTCCAACTAGCCATCCAAGAGAACCTGTTACCTCTATTTTTACTTAATAAAACTAACTAAAATACTAAAAAACTAACTAATAATAACTGTCCTACTCCAAACTCATAGTGTACTCAAAGCGTAGAGTGTGTGTATGTATATATATATATATATATATATATATATATATATATATATATATACCATATATATATATATATATATATATATATATATATATATATATATATATATATATATATATATATATATATATATATACATATATATATATATATATATATTACAGTACAGTATATATATATATAATTACACTGTTAAAATTCTTTAGTTTCCCTTTAAGACCAGCAAAGTCGCTGAAGTTTCCCTAGAGAAAGTCTAATTAAAGAGCAATTACTTTATTATTTTGTAAATATCAGGAACAGCGGGATCCTGTCGATCCCTCCTGTGTTTGTGTGGAATGTGACACGGGCCCTCCAAGTGCTGACGACAGGGTCGGAACCCATCAAAGTCTTTCCAGAGCCATTAGCAGAGCACTGAGTGATTCTAGTAGCTATTGTTAATCTGTGTGCTTTTCATCTGCTTGTCAAGGTGGCCTCCGAACGTCCTGGCAGTAGTACAGACCGAGACTATTGCTCAACGCTGGGACTGTGTGACCTGGGTGACTAGTGCAAACATTCTCGCAGATGCGTCTGTGATCTAGCGTGACGTAAAAAGCCACGTCATAGCAAACCGCAAAACATCCTGTAAGTGATTTGCAATCTTATGGTTATTGGGAAATTTGTGTGAAACCATCTGCTTTATCTAATTGTGGTTCACATGTTTGCATTTTTTTTATTTTAAAATACAAATAAGCCCCAACTGAATGACATTTAGTTTGATAAAGCACTACATTTCATAAAACAACTGACTTTTAAAAAAAGTTGTTGTTTTTTTTTTTAACATTTGTTCCATCTCAGTGCTGTTGATCTCCTGCAGCCTCTTTGCTGCCACTTTTTTTTTTTCCTCTCTGTGCACTCCAGCGGCTGTGTGGCATGTCCAAGACTGAGATTTTTGATAATGACAACAATGGACCAACCAACAGCCACTGAAAGTCTCCATCAGAAGTCCATATGATCCAGTGACAACACAGGAGCTCATTTAGGAAACACGGACAGAGCGGTGTCACCTTATAACAGATTTAACCACTTGCTTACTGGGCACCTAAACCCCCCCTCCTGCCCAGACCAATTTTCAGCTTTCAGCGCTGGCGCACTTTGAATGACAATTGCACGGTCATACAACACTGTACCCAAATGACGTTTTTATATTTTTTTCCCACAAATAGAGCTTTTTTTTGGAAGTATTTGATCACCTCTGGGGTTTTTATTTTTGTTAAAAAAATTAAAAAAACAGAATTTAAAAAAAAAATACAAAACCGTTTTATATTTAATTAATAAATTTTGCAAACAGGTAATCTTTCTCCTTCATTGATGTACGCTGATGAAGCTACAGTGATGGGCACTGATAGGTTGCATTGACGGGCACTGATAAGGCCACACTGATGGGCACTGATAGACGGCATTGATGGGCACTGAGAGGTGGCTCTGATGGGTTGCACTGATGGGTAGCACTGATGGGTGGCACTGAAGGGCATTGATAGGTGGCACTGAAGGGCACTAATAGGTGGCACTGATAGCTGGCACTGGTGGGCACTGATAGGCGGCATTGGTGGGCACTGAGAGGTGGCACCGATGGGTTACACTGATGGGTGGCACTGATGGGTGGCACTGAAGAGCATTGATAGGTGGCACTGAAGGGCACTAATAGGTGGCACTGATAGCTGGCACTGATAGCTGGCACTGATGGGCACTGATAGCTGGCACTGATGGGCACTGATGGGTGGCAGTGATGGGCACTGATTGGCACTGGTAGGTGACACTGATTGGCACCAATGGTGGGCATTGATAGGTGGCACTGTGGGCACTGATTCGTGGCACTTATGTACTGGTGGGCACTGATTCGTGGCACTGTGGGCACTGATTCGTGGCACTGGCAGGTGGCACTGGCAGGAGGTACTGGTGGGCACATATGAGACGGCTTTGCCTCTTCCTCTTCGGGACAGATGTCCCTTCAACAGAAGCCGGTGATCGGCTTTTTTTTCTCCTCACGCTGTCATTGGCTGACAGCTGATCACATGGTAAGGGGCCGGGATCAACCCCCTACTCCGATCTGTGATCACCTGAGTCTCATTGACTCGGGTGGTCACAGTACGCACTGTGCGCGCCCTTCAGGGGGGTGTGGCGAGCGTGCGAAGGGGAGGACGTCTATTGACGGCAAAGCAGATCCGCGCTGTAGCTGTCATTCAGCTATAGTGTGTATCTGAAGGGGTTAATTAAACTGAAATTGCATTTTAAATTGCATTAAGATGTTAATAGTTATATTACATTTTAGTGATTGGGTTAACATATACTTCAACATCCTAACAACCTATAATGGTCCATTTACACTCACCTTTCTAGTACCGGGTTGGACTAGGGTTGCCGCCTTTTCTTCAAGCCAAACCCAAACACTTTAGTGGCACACAGTAATTTTTAATTTTTTCTTAAGGGGGAACTCTGTGTAGTGTGGTGTAAAATGGAACTCTGATGTAAGGGGGTTTCACCAAAGCACCCACTAGATCACAATTCCCAGTATTCCCCCTTAAATCATGGTTCCCAAAGCCCCCCTTACATCAGAGTCCGCAGAGCACCCCGTACATCTGAGTCCCCCTTACCATAGTGCACTCACTCGCTCAGAGGCAGGAGAGAGAAGGGAGGAAGGCAGCCTATGTACTTGGCGGTTGTGGTACTTGGTTAGTTGGGGAACATAGGTGTGTGCAACCCAGGCAGCAGAGGGAATCAGCACCACACTGGGTGATTAGAGTGTGCCCACGCATGCCTAAGTTGGGGGGCCACAGTCCACTCTGAATAATGTGTCTGGGTTTCAGGGAGTCTGAATCCTGGACACATGAATCAAAACCCGGGCTGTCCGGGTGAATCCTGGACGGGTGGCAACCCTAGTTTGGACCAACTTTTGCCTTCAGAACTACCTTAATTCTTGGTGGCATAGATTCAACAAGGTGTTGGAAACATTCCTCAGAGATTTTGCTCCATATTGACATGATAGCATTACGAAGCTGCTGCAGATTTGTCGGTTGCACATCCATGATGCGAATCTCCCATTCCACCCCATCCCAAAGGTGCTCCAATGAAAGAGATCTGTGGAGGCCATTGGATTACAGTGACCTCATTGTCCAGTGGTGAGATGATTGGAGCTTTGTGACATGGTACATTATCCTGCTGGAAGGAGCCATCAGAAGATGGGGACACTGTAGTCATAAAGGGATGGACATGGTCAGCAACAATACTCAGGTAGGTTGTGGGGTTTAAACGATGCTCAATTGGTACTAAGGGGCCCAAAGTGTGCCAAGAAAATATCCCCCAAACCATTACACCACCACCAGACTGAACTGTTGATACAAGGCAGGATGGATCCATGCTTTTAAGGGGTTTACGCCAAATTCTGACTCTACCGTCTGAATGTCACAGCTGAAATCAAGACTCATCAGATCAGACAACGTTTCTCCAATCTTCTATTGTTCAATTTTGGTGAGCCTGTGCAAATTGTAGCCTCAGTTTCTTGTTCTTAGCTGACAGGAGTGGCACCCGGTGTGTTCTTCTGCTGCTGTAACCCATCTGCTTCAAGGTTCGATGTGTTGTGCATTTAGAGATGTATTCTGCATATCTTCGTTGTAACGAGTGGTTGTTTGAGTTACTGTTGCCTTTCTATCATTTGGAACCAGTCTGCCCTTCTCCTCTGACTTCTGACATCAACAAGGCATTTTCCTCCACACAACTGCCACTCACTGGATATTTTCTCTTTTTTGGACCATTCTCTGTAAACCAGAGAGATGGTTGTGCATGAAAATCCCAGTAAATAAGCTGTTTTTGAAATACTCAGACCAGCCCATTTGGCACCAACAGCCATGCCATGTTTCAGAATCACTTAAATCCCCTTTCTTCCCCATTCTGATGCTCGGATTAGACTTCAGCAAGTCATTTCCACTACGTCTAGATGCCTAAATGCATTGAGTTGCTGCCATGTGATTGGCTGATTAGCAATTTGTGTTACCAAGCAATTGAACAGGTGTACCTAATAAAGGGTCCAGTGAGTGTACATCCAATGAAGTGGGAGTGCCGCTCAGTCCTGCACTACTGAAAGCCCGGCCTACATGGTATCGCGGCCCCTGGATGGGGGCAGGGCCTTCTTAATAGCATCATGGGCTCTTGGGCAAAGTAATACTCTGGGGCCCCTACAATGAAGACAGCCCTGGATGGGGGTGGTAAACAACAGGCTAAGCTCACAGGAAATGGACAGAGTTCCAGAGGTCCAAGATGACCTCTGGTGCTGGAATGAGCAGGAAGTTGGGTGGAGTATGGAGAGTGGAGCCCCTATGGTGGTACCAGAGCAAATAGAGTTCCTCTTCAAGATAAAATGTGACACAGACAGCATTAAAACCTAGAATTTACATCCTGACTACACACCCTGCAGTGTATGGTCAATGGGTAAAGTGCCAATAACAACCAAACAATTGGCCTTGATATCCTAACCGTTCTTTCTAGAAAAAAAAGGTTGGACTGGAGTTCCACCTTGAGGAATTCATATTTAGGTTACGTAATGTCAGATATCTCTTTTACTGTACAGATGTGGGTACTTTTACACACGCCATTTCCAATGTTTATAGTAAGCTTCCCATAATATCATTTTTTTTTTTTTCATTTATGTTTCATGGCCCTTTAATGTGTCTTATAAAATCTGGTATTTGTTGACCTTATAGAAGGATCTAGCCGCTAGACTTGTCATCGGCATCACAATGCTTTGATCTCGGAATGTGCGTTCTTTATATTACCTAGTCAGATCATATGACAGAGGTCCTGATTAACATCTTATTGTAGTATCCGTGTGTTTGATATTTTAGTCTCATCTAAATTCCTTCCGTGAGTCTTATCCCGATGTTGTCCTGGTTAACTTTTGCTAAGAACCTGTATTCGCTTTGGTCCTTGAAATGGAATTCTGTTCAAAACTTTGGTTCTTTTTTTTGGATAGACTGGGAAAGGGTCAGTTTTGTTTTGTTCTCTTGTGGGGTGGATTTGCCACATTTCCTGTCCCAGGAAGTGAGGACACACAACAATAAAAATATGACAGGGGTTCTAACCCTTCCCCTATCTACTAGCAGATGTTTTTTTAATTGCCGTCTTGGTCCTATTGGATAGAGTTTTTTCTTTCCTTCCTGTTGTGTTGGCCACTGTGACTTGGCCAGGAAGTGCCCCCAAATGGGGACATGGACAGCAATGAAAATTTTGAAGAGACATATCCAAGGGGCACCCATAATTGTTTATTCAATAAATTGGAGAAAACAGAAATATTTATCAAGCTCACTGTCTCTAAGTGCAGGTTCCCACTACAGCGACCTGAAAGTCGGCAGACTTTGCCAGGCAACTTCGAGGCAACTTCAAAGCAACTTTGAGGAAACTTTGAGGCAACTTCAAGGCAACTTCGAAGCAACTTCAGGGAATTCCTGGGTAATCTTCCTGTAATCTCGGATCCAAATTACATCAATTAAGATAAGGATCTGACTTGGAGGCCACTTCCATTGAAATCTATGGGTACAAGTCGGCTAGAAGTCACCTTGAAGTAGTACAGGAACCGTTTCTGAAGTCGGAGCGACTTCAGTAGTGTACATTAGGACAGTTCTCGTTCACTTCAATGGAATTTCTTATGTCCAGTGACTTGGGGCGACTTGAGGTCTGACAAGTCGGATCCCAAGTCGCTGTAGTGTGAACCGGTACTGACGAGACTGCTGATGTAAAACAAGGCAAGAATGTGGCTCAAAACATAAAAACCCTAAATACCTATTCTATATAATAGGTATTTAGAGGGGAGGGAGGAAGGGGCTATGGAAGCACGGTGTGGGAAGGCAAGGATAGAACCAGAGTGGCAGCTAAGATTAGCTCCACCGATTCTTCCCCCTAAATTAATATAAACAGTCTATATATCAGTCTATATATTTCCTTGAATTGTTTTATTTTTGTTTTTTTGTTTCACTAGCACAGGTAGTGAGAGGTGGCTTGGGGAGTTGCCGGGGTGGGGTTGCGGGGAGTAAGGATTAGGTAGAGCAGCCCAGTAACCCTTTGATTATATATAGGAGGTAAATCGGGAAAAGTAGTTGTACTTAGAAGAGGGATGCCTTCACCTCTCCACAGGTCTCTAGCCTCCTTTTTGGAGGAAGGAAATATGATATATATGGTTGTAGAGATAAGTTTCCAGGGGGTACGCCTTTTCTTATATGTTTGTATTTATATTTTTTCATTGTGTTGTCTATGAAACCCAGATGCTTTTCTTTTGTTCTTCTTTTTTGATTTTCTTTTGAATGGTGTCTTGGTTTTCATTTGTGTTGTATTGTCGTCGTTACACTTTAATTGATTGGATAAAAAGAATTTAAACAAAAAAAAAAAAAAAAGCATAAAACCCAACAAGGAACACTAGACTAAATGGTTAAAGAGTCTATGTAGCCTTAACGATCACCATACAATCACATAAAATAACCAACACGTTTTAGGTGTCAAAACATTGAATATTTTGACTCTGGAGAGGTTAAGCAGTTTTAGTAACTCTGGAGATATTTCATACATCACAGTTCATTTAATGTATCCTGGTGATTCTGCCTCTTTGAGCTCCTTAACTATTTTAAGGCCCCTTTCACACTGGGGCAGGGGGCGGCGTCGGCGGTAAAACCCTGCTAGTTAGCGGCGCTTTACCGTCGGTATTCGGCCGCTAGCGGGGCACTTTTACCCCCCACTAGCAGCCGAGAAAGGGTTAAAAACCACCGCAAATCGCCTCTGCAGAGGCGCTTTGCTGGCGGTATTGCCGCGGTGTCCCATTGATTTCAATGGGCAGGAGCGGTGGAGGAGCGGTGGAGGAGCGGTGTATACACCGCTCCTTCACCGATCCGAAGATGCTGCTAGCAGGACTTTTTTTACCGTCCTGCCAGCGCACCATTCCAATGTAAAAGCCCTCAGGGCTTTCACATTGGAGACAAAGCAGCGGCACTTTCAGGTCGGTTTGCAGGCCCTATTTTTAGCGCAATAGCAATAGCAATAGCGCAATAGCGCCCCAGTGTGAAAGGGTTCTAAATATTCAAGTCCTGATGAAGGGAGGGTCTTTTGAGCCCCCAAAATATGTTGACCATGTTATGTGATTGTATTACAATCATTAAAGCTAATTAGACCCTTTCAACATTTGGAAGAACTTACTTCACTTCCTGGCCAAGTCACAACAACCAACACTACATGAAATGTTCAAGTCCTGATAAAGGAAGAGTTTTTTGAGCCACCGAAATGCGTTATTTCATGTGATTACAGTATATGATGATCATTAAAAGAGAATCATAGCCAAAGCTTTTTTGGCCATTCTTCTCCTTTGGATCGCAGGAGTGCAGTTTGTTTTGCAACCCTGTGACCTGTTCTCAGCCGACAGCAGACTCCGTCACTCAGCCGGTCCAGGCTCGGGAAAGATCCCAACCATATGGTCAGTATCTGCTCAGAAGCCTGGACCGGCACCTGGCTCAGCCTCTCGGCGATCCGGTGAAAGGCTGAGCCAGCCTCTCCCTCCCCCTTCACAGCCCAGCGCTCCAGTGAGTGCTGGAGGGGAGGGCATAGAGCTCTGTGTTCAGAGTGGAGGGAGAGCACTGACAGAACAACGGTGTTTAATTGCTCAGTTCTCACTGCAATGCCACCAGGGGACCAATGCAGCATCTAATAGGTGAGTATAGATGATTTTTTTTTTTAAAATCCCGAACTTCTCTTTTAAAGCTTCTGTCGCCATTTGGGAGCACTTCTCTTACTTCCTGGCCAAATCATGGTGGTCAACATCGCAAAATGTATTCAAACCCTGAAGAAGGAGGAGTGTTTTGAGCCCTCGAAACGCATTTTATCTATTTTATG
Organism: Lithobates clamitans; assembly: GCA_037952925.1. Taxonomy (NCBI): domain Eukaryota; kingdom Metazoa; phylum Chordata; class Amphibia; order Anura; family Ranidae; genus Lithobates; species Lithobates clamitans. Next base: position 4,049,360 of record JBBGZY010000480.1, on the reverse strand, counting down.
TGACCATATGACAATCATTAAAGCTACTCAGACCCTTTCATCACTTGGTTTGGTGCTCCTGTTTTTTTGAGGGTTTTTTTCTGTTTTGATTCACATTTTGTGTACCCACAGAAGAGAGCCTTGCCTAACATGAGCTGCCTCATCAGAGCTACTGAGCTTGTTGAAGAATTCTATTTTCTCTGATATATTGAAAAACAAATATGTTTTGAGGCCCCAGCTCCTTTTAGATATAAATTTTTGACGTTTTCATTGCTGTCTGTGTCCCCATTTGGGAGCACTTCTCTCACTTCCTGGCTTAAGTCATGGTGGCCAACACCAAAAGAAAAATTCAAACACTGAAGTGGGAGCGTTGTGAGCCCCCGAAACATGTTGGTTATTTTTGTGGACTCTTTCACAATTTGGTGTGGTGTATATGTTGTGTTTTTTTTTATTTTCAGTCACAATCTGGGTACCCACCAGAAGGGAGCCGTGTTTTACGTGAGCAGCCCCACCAGAGCCAGTGTGCTTGTTGAATAATTCTGTTTTCTCCACTTTTATGAACAAGTACATTTAGAAGTCCTGACACCTCTTGGATGTCTTTTTGAAGTTTTCATTGCTGTCCATAGGCGTGCGCACAGGGTGTGCCAGGTGTACCCAGGCACACCCTAATCACTCTGTGCAGCACAGATTCCCCCTATTGCCCCCCCCCCCCCATTTCCCCAAGAGCACTGCCGGCTTTCCTCCTCTCCCACTGGCTTCTGCTGCGGGCACACACAGGGGGATGTTTTAGGATGAGTGGGGAAAGGGGCTGGTAAATATGTATTTTACTGACCCCTTCCTTTTCTAAATGATCACAGTGAGTGATCAGTAGCGTGTGTTTGAGCTTTAGGGTGCACACCCTAATGCAATAGGCTGCGCACACCTATGTTGCTGTCCAACACCACATGAAATATTCAAGGATGGGGCATTTTGAGTCCCCGAAACATGTTAGTGTCTTTATGTGATCATATGATGATCATTAAAGCTACTTTTACTCTTTCACTATTTGGTCTGGGGCCACTGTTGTGCTTTAACATTTTAAGTAATAAGATCTTAAGACATACTCTAATCCGAAATCGCTTTAAAAATAAAAATGCTGTGTGTTGGAGAAATTTCCCTTCACTTCAAATCATGTTGACAAGGGGCTGGGAAGTGACCAATACTGAATTTGCCCACATAGTGACCAAACAGAATCCTTTGTTTAATTTACCCTTACTCCCCATTCACACCTGAGCTTGGCGTTTTCAGGCAGAAAATCGCGCAATTTTATCGCAATTTTGCGGTGTTTTTTACCGCCATTTTGCGGCGTTTTTTAATCGCGATTTGCCGCGATTTTGTGCAGGGCAAAAGGTCACCTATGTAAAAAGCAGAAAAACACCCAAATCTGCCCGATTCGCGCGACAAAAAAGGATCCAGAACTTGTTTGAGCTTCAGGCGTAGTGCTTCAGACGTTTTGGAGTGGAGATGTGAACCGTCTCCATAGAGAATAATTGATTTTTTTCCCCTCCAGCGTTTTGTAGCTTCAGGCTTCAAGCTACAAAACGCTCAGGTGTGAATGGAGCCTTAAAGCCAAATTGGTTGCTTTTGGTGGCCTACAACTTTTCTGCTTATTTTCTTTTTTCTAGTTTTAGTGAAAAAAATTGTCAAGCCCGCAGTAATGGCATGTGCACATTTTCTTACATACCTTTTATGTTAGATATTCTTTACATAAAGATTCTTTCTGGTTAAAGTTGACTGGTTCTTTTAATACATGTCCAGCACTCTTAAAAAAAGAAAAAAACAGCGGTCCTCTCCCATGTAAAAATATCCAATTCCCCGCCGCTTATTCTGGCATATAAACAGGACAATAAACACACGCACGCCGAAACATGTCAACAGAAGAGTCTCCTGTGCTCCCACTCCTCATCCAAAACCAACTGGCATGCACTGTGCACTGCCTGAGATCACAGCACCTGCTGCACGATACCTGCTAAGCCGCAGGGCAGAGAAAATAAAAAAGCCTTAAAAAAAGGTGACATTCTTGTCCAGATTACAGGAAAGCAAAGTATGGGGTTGGTCTGCTTTCCGCCAGCTGTGTTGTCTCACTGTCAGTAGGCATGGTGGGGTCGATGGAAGGGGCATGGGAGACTAGGCCCGGCACTTGTTCTAAAGGTTAGGTATGCAGAGAGATTAGGATTCCTGATAAACAGAAGCAGCATATGAGATGCTGCCTCCTTATTTGTAGAAAGGCTGGTGGTATAAAACATTCTTCTTCAACATACTTATATTAAAGGAGCAGTGAGATCTCCTGTAAAGGAGATCGTAGAAATCAGATGCAAACAAAACCTAATGCAATAAACAAAACAACAATTTTAATTTTTCTTGGTTTTCTTTAGTTAGTGAAAGGGGTAAACCCTTTTCTTTCTTTCTTTATTTTTAATGATTTTTATTTTATTTTTTTATTACAGGTATTTTTATAGGGTGGACAATTTACTCAGCACGTTAAATATTGTACATTCACATCAGTTCCTGCCCTCAAGGAGCTTATAATCTGAAGTTCCTATCCCACAAGCATACATTCACGAACACACATACTAAGCACATATATCCTAGGCATGCCTATGCATGAGATATTAAGCTGCTATCACAAACCCAGAAACATTAAGGTTCTTTAGTCAGGTTTCCAAACATTAAAAGTTAGCAGCTGCAAAAACTGTAACTGCTGACTTTTAATAAACAGGCATTCAGCTGTCCAGGGATCCAGTGCTTGCCGGTTCTTCGCTGGTCTTTGGGTCCCTGGCGGTGGCATGTTGACTGTGGGAAGCCAGCTGTGACTCATGAACCATGCTGCACCCTGTGAATGGTCCCACATCCTCCTGGGACCTGTGATATGTCTCAGAAGGTTGCAGGAAGGGGGGGGGGGGGCTAAACTTTGATCTGCATGGAGGTGGGAGCAGGTACCTGTCAAAACTAGTACCTTGTATGTCAACTAAGACAGTAGCAACTAGCACAAGGGACAATTTTCATTCAATGTTGGTACAGTCTATATATACACTGGGTATAGAAAAGAATCACCCCCTTTAAAATAAAAACATTTTGTTGCTTCGCAGCCTGAAAAGAAGACACACACAGTTTTTGAGTTATCCAGTTGTATTTACTAGTGCAACTTATAACATCCAAGTAAAAGATATAACACCAACATTAAAAAAAAAATCAAAAACAGAATCACTGAGTTGGAAGAAGGATCACCCAACCTTATGTCAGTATTTTGTTGAACCACCTTATGCTTCAATTACAGCCTTTAGTCTGTTGACATATGTCTCTACTAACTTTGCACATCTAAACTTTGCAATATTTGCCCACTCTTGTTTGCAGAACTGCTTAAGTTCAGTTAAAGTTGTTGGTGACCATTTGTGGACTGCAGTCTTTTAGTGTCATCTGACCATAACACCTTTTTTCCATGTGGCCTCAGAATCTTCAAAATGCGTTTTAAGTGGTCAGATGAGACTAAATTTGAATTATTTGGCCTCAACACCAACCGATATGTCTGGCGAAAATCGAATATAACTCACCACTCAAATAAGACCATTCCTACAGTAAAGTATGGAGGTGGTAATATCCTGTTATGGGGTGTTCCTCTGCAGCAGGGACTGGAGCACTTGTAAAGATAGAAGGAAAAATGGATGGGGCAAAATACGTCAAATTCTCGAGGAAAATCTGCCAGAAAGTTATCAATGGCAAGAAGGTTTACCTTCCAACATGACAATGACCCAAAGCACGCAGCACAAATGACCACACAGTGGTTGAAGGAGAAAAAGGTGAATGTCCTTGCATGGCCTAGTCAGAGCCCAGACCTAAACCTCATTAAAAATCTGTGGAATGACTTGAAGACTGCAGTCCACAAATGGACACCATCAAATTTAGCTGAACTTGAGCAGTTCTGCAAAGAAGAGTGGGCAAATATTGCAAAGTCTAGATGTGCAAAGTTAGTAGAGACATCTCCCAACAGACTAAAGGTTGTAATTAAAGCAAAAGGTGGTTCAGTATGGGGTAATCCTTTTCCCAACTCAGTGATTCTGTTTTTGAATTTTGTTTTATTTTTTCTGACATGTCGGTGTTATATCTTTCACTTGGATGTTATAGGTTGCACTAGTAAATACAGCTGGATAAGACAAAACTGTGTCTGTTTTGATTATTTTCTATATCCACTGTATACTGTATATGCACAGTGGTGCAGTGTTTAGCACTTCTGGCTGGGGTCACCGGTTCAAACCCCACCCATGACACTACCTGCCTGGAGTTTGCATGTTCTCCTTGTCCTTGCCTGGTTTTTCTGCCACACTCCCAAAGACATGCTGGTAGGTCCATTGGCTCCTGTCTAACTTGGCCCTAGTATGTGAATGTATGAATGTGAGTTTCTTGAGGACAGGGACTGATGTGAATGTATGATATACAGTATATGTCAAGCATTGGTTAAATTGTTGGCACTATATAAATACAAATAATATATATATGTACTTGGTAACACTGCAGCTTGAAACACTATCCTTGATATATAACTAAACACAACTTGCTATCTTCCCTTCTTCCAGATTTGTATAAACATTTTACTCCTACACTCTAAAATGTGTAATAAATAGTGAAATATTGGCTGCTATAGATTAAGAGATTAATCATGGAGCGATAAACCTTCAGGCTGATTATAATTTGCTTTAGACAAGTTATAAATGTACACATTGGTCAGATGAAGATAATAATTCGGCTCACCCTGTCATGCGGGTATATTGAACTTGTGCGAAAAATATTAATTGTAATTGCAAACGTTTAGAGGTGTATTTAATAGAGATTTCCCTGGTAAGTTTAGGCTGGGTTTACACCTATGCACTTCTATTTTCATGTGTTTTTCAATGCAAGCTTTTATGCAATTATAAGCATTTTCATTGTGTGATTTTGCAAATGATGTGCTCAGGATCTAGGGAGGTGTGAGAAGAGCCTGTTATTTTCCAAATTTAGCTAAGCCAGGAGAACAAGGCCTGTCGCCAGAGCCAGCTCTCAGTACCCATGGATTTGCAGCGTAAAAAAGTGCATACTGTGCTTTTCTATATACTTAAATTGACTTCTATCTATAAAAATAATGTACCTGAACTATTTTTCATGATGCCCCTAACATATTTTTGAACCAGATCCATTGAAAACAATGTCAAGATGCTGTAATTCTCTGTGTTTAATGTTGCATCTTGAGGAGACCAAAAGGAACCAAAATGTTCTTCGATAAATATACTATCAAGCAGTGATGGCGAACCTTGGTAACCCAGATGTTTTGGAACTACATCTCCCATGATGCTCAACTACACTGCAGAGTGCATGAGCATCATGGGAATCGTAGTTCCAAAACATCTGGGGTACCAAGGTTCGCCATCACTGCAAAGCTTACCAGTCTTTCAATGTTGCAGACTGATCTCCAACCTGCAATGGCCACCAATGTAAGAGGCCAATTTCCAACTAATATCCAATGTAAGGGGTCACGCCTACACAGATTATCAATGTAAAGGGACTTTCCTCCATTGACCACCAATTTAAAAGGAAAATTTCCCACTGACATTCAAAGTAAGGGGTCACGTCTAGACTGGTAATAGCCAATGTAAAGGGACTTTTCTCTATTGACCACCAGTGTAAGGGGGCAATTTCCCACTGACATCCAGGGTAACGGGTCATATAAATCCTGTTCACCAATGTAAAGGGGCTTTTCTATATTGACCACCAATGTGATGGGACATTTTTCCATTGACCACCAATTTAAGTGCATACTTGCCACAGTTTGTATTTGTGTCTAGTCTTTATTTTTTCATTTAATTATAATAATGACCAGAAAAGAGATGGGGAACGTTTTCAAACAATCTTCCTTGGGTGTCAAATACCCACATTATACCATTTTCGGTCATCTTCTATTTAAAACGTTCTACAACTTACAGATCATTCTAATGAACCATGACCTGTGAATGTAATAACTTTTTAGCAGGGGTTCCTTGAGATCTTAAAAATGAAGTAATGGGTTCCTCTGGGGTAAAAAGTTTGAGAAAGGCTGGGATAACCTGGTATAGCGAATATAGATCAAGTACATACTGTATATATACTGTCGGGTGTGGTAAGGCATAAGGAATCCAAAGTTCTTCTATTGGAGCACATTTAAAAGCCTTCTATGATAAATGCAAACAAGGGGTGTATTCCTTATTTTTTAGGATAGTAATCAGAGCCAATAAAACAATCATCTAGGAAAACAATACATTTCCTCCTACTGAAACCACAGGTGGCTGCATACATAACCACAGCTAATTGCTTTATTGGCCCCAGTTTTTTATTTAATTTTCAAACCACTGGAAGAATCACTCCATTATTAAAAAAGACCAATATTCAAATGTTAGACTTATTGTGAGTTTGAACATATATAGAGTAATAGAAGGGCCGAAATATGTTTTCTGGAGAAATGCTACTTTGGGTTGCCTTTTGGGCTGATCCTGTGACCAAAAAATGTGGTCATGTGATCCTAGTTGAATGCAAGGAACTATGATTGTCTTTCCCTACCCACCAGTAGAGATCATGTGACTATATGCCGGGTTTTGGTGATGTAAGCGGGGAGCTGGGAACAGAATTTATTCTTTATATTTCCATCTCAGGATGACACAGATCATATTTGGCTATAGGTTTACTTTATACCACAGTCTGTTGTGGCCTCCACTGTTCAAGTTTGAGTTTGTAATTTTTCATGACAGAGTTGTGATAAAACAGAATATTTGGCAAAGCTTTTATTTATTTATTTTAACCACTTCAATACAGGACACTTATACACATTCCTGCCCAGACCAATTTCTTTTGGGGGTATTTGATCACCTCTGCAGTTTTTATTTTTTGCTAAACAAATAAAAAAATACCAAAAATTTTGAAAAAAATAAAAGTTTTGCTTTTGTTTCTGTTAAAAAAATCTTGTAAATAAATAAGTTTTCTCTTTCACTGATTAGCACTGATAAGGCAACACTGACAGGCACTGATAAGGTGACACCGATGAGGTCTGACCAATGAGCGGGCACTGAAGGGCACTGATGGGCACTAGTAGGCGGCACTGATGGGTGGCACTGATATGCAGCACTGATGGGCACTGATAGGCGGCACTGATGGGTACTCATGGGTGGCACTGGGTGGCACTGGTGGGCACTGATGGTCACTGATAGGCGACATTGATGGGCACTGAAAGGCTGAAAAGACGGGTTCTTATGGGTGGCACAGATAGGCGGCACTGATGGGCACTGATAGGGGGCACTGCTGGGCACTGATGGGCACTGATAGGCGGCACTTATGGGCACTAATACGTGGCACTGACGGGCACTGATACGCAGCACTGATGTGAGGCACTTATAGGCATCCCTGGTGGCACTGGCAGTGGTAGGCATTGGAGTAGGCACTGATTGGCAGCTGCCTGGGCATTGATTGGCAGCTGGCTGGGCACAGATTGGTATTTCCCTGGGGGTCTAGGGGGCATACCTGGTGGTCCAGTGTGGATGGCTTCCCTGGTGGTCCTGGGTGGGATCCGAGGGGGGCTGTGCTGATAAACAATCAGAGAGCAGCCGATCGTCTCTCCTCTACTCACGTCTGTCAGACGCGAGTGAAGTAAAGCTCTTCCTATTTAGATTGTGATCAGCCGTGATTGAACACGGCTGATCACGTGGTAAAGAGTATCCATCAGGGACTCTTTACCTAGATCAGACTGACACACCGCAACAACGATCGCCGGGATGCGCGCCCCTGGGGGCACGTAGCGGCTCAATATCCTGATCACGTCATATGACGTCCGGTCAGGATATTGACACCACTTTGCCGCGGTCATTTTGCTATATGGCGGGCGGCAAGTGGTTAAATAAGAAACATTTTGAAATGGAGCAATTGGAGGTGCTCTCAAACAGTTGTTGTCGGACATTCCGACAGCAAATGTCCGATGGAGCCTACACACGGTCGGAATATCCGACAACAAGCTCACATCGAACATTTGTTGTTAGAAATTCTGATCGTCTGTGTCAATGTTTTGAGCAGATGACTATTTTTTATTTAGTCCTTCACCCAATTTTCAGGGAATCCAGCAGCAAGAGCTCCTCGTGTAGGTTCCCAACTCTGCCCCTATAAGTGGGTCTTGCTCTGTATTCAACAATTCTTCCATGTTACATACAATTTAACAGCCACATTGAGAGTTCCTTGTTTCATTTGATATTGGCAATGGAGGAGGCAGAACCAGGAATTAACCTTCAAAAGCTCCATAAAGCACAACAGGCAGATGGGTAATTCTATCCTTAAGTATCCTCACACATTTGGGGTTTTCATTTTCTGAGGATACAGCCTTTAAGTAAGTTTTCTATAAACATTGTGATCCCGTAAGCCAACGACAAATGTTGTTCTTTTTTTCCACACTACAGAAAGAATTTAGGTACATGGTAGGATATATCAGAAAGTTGGCTGCCATCGCAGTTTATCCTAAGAGTTGTGTTTGCACAGAGATGCTTTCAGCACCTCTCCTACGCTATTTATTGTTTATAGATATAAGATCCCGGATTATTTCAGACTATTTTTCATGCAAGTGTTATTTTCAGCTGTGTGATGAAACTAGCCAAGCAGATTATCGTGTTGAATATTTTCAACAAGCCCATGAAGTTTGCCAAGTTACCCCGTGCCAAGCAGAGGTCAGGGATCCTTGAAAGGGCAGTTCCACCCAAATCTGATATAATAGTTTTGGATGGCTAGAGGAAGGCTGAATCTCATTCTAGCATCTAATATTGCTCATAGCATTACAGTGGTAAGTCTTCCTTCTTAGATTTCCTAGCTCTGCCCAATGTCATGAATATTACCAAGCTTCTGACAGACCAGTTCTGGTTGAATCCCAATGCACTATTCCAAATGCACATGTTCCTGTAGAAATGGCTGTGGAACCGTGTATAGTCAGAGCAAGAGAATGTCACCAGCACACTATGGATCCCCAAAACGAGTCCAAAGCTTTATTTAGCAATCACATTGTTACAGCAGATAGCAACGTTTCGGAGCCTTGAAGCAAACATTGCTATCTGCTGTAACGATGTGATCGCTAAATAAAGCTTTGGACTCGTTCTGGAGATCCATGATGTGCTGGTGACATTCTCATGCTCTGGTTGAACCCTATTTTTCTCCTTTGACTGAAAATGCCAGAACACATGCTGGCATTTGGTCATGTTACTGGCTTCTATGTGACCCAAGGTTTTTTTTAAGTATTTCTGTGCATCTGTAATCTTTAAAGTTAGAATAGCAAGAGCTAATGCCAAATAAAATACTAGTAATAGTTTGTCATATTCAACTGGGCTTATTGAGGACATTTCAAAGCTGAGCCAAGGTTTATCTTAATTTCTAATGAGCATCAGAAAAAACAGGTAGCACCGAAACTTTAGTCCAATAATCCTGGAAAGGTACATGTTTTTGGCCAAGAACAGGACAGGTAGTGTAAAAATTGTAGAACCACCCTGTTTCAGTTACATGATCCCATTTTGGTGTAAGGAACTGAAGAAGTGGCTTTAATAAGCATCTTCAATATTACAAAACAAGTCTAGGTTTATGTGACTACTACTAGCTGTAACATGACTTGGGTAAATGAGAACCTTCACAGACATATGGTACAGGGGCTACAATTTTTTAACTTTGGGGTGTGAGTATGCTGGAAGTGTGGAAATAAGGGAGTATGCAGTGAAAATGAGGAGTACCCTGGCCAAAAGGACAATGGGTACATCCGACATCCTAAGAAAGATGCCACAACTTTATCTACAGCCAACAGTACCAAGTCATCTTAATTAAGTACAACAGCCCTTGTGTTTCACCAACTCATTGGGTAGGTTAGTGGTGCCTGGGTCCCTCTCTTTCCCACCCTGTGACAGAGGAACTATAGGATATTTTGGCAAGTGGGAGTTAGTTGCTAGTACCTCTGTTGCATTCTATACCCAGTTTCTCTTTAGAGCCTTTTCCTAATCTGTCCAATTCAAAATAAAACCTATAATGAGAGAACTATGTAGCCGCCTTCCTTTGGAAATTTAAAGTAGGGTATTTAGATCACTAAACAGTGTGCTGAAGAGGCGCCTGAGTGAGATAGGTGGATAGAAGTGATCTCAAAGATCGAAAAGTTGTATGCTAGGGATCATCAAACAAGGCTTTATCGCAGACAGTTCAATTACACACCAGCAATGTGTTTTATGGCCAACATATAGTTGCTTCCTCAGGAAAGGTGCATCACAATTCATCATAATAAAAGATAGGGAGGGTACAAGGTTGTCATAAGAATAATAGGAGGCAAATAAAATAAAAGGAGGTCATTAATTGCAAAACATGATGATGCACTTTAAGCAGGCCATGGACTGTCTGCCTGTAATAACATAAAAGTGTAATACCTGGCTTTTTTTGGTTGCCAACTCAATAAAATGATTGATAAGATAATTTCAGAGTCATATTTATATAACATGACAGTGTAATATTTGAACATTGTATTATCTACTAGTGGCTGTTCTAGAGGGTTACAGGAAACTTGGGAGGACTGTACCCATCTATTTAGGAAGCTATGGTGAGAAATGCTGAACATCCAACAAGCCCTGACAAATAGACTGTTATTGCTAAGTGATGGCTTTTTCCATCTTGATATCAGAAAGTAGGGACATATTTTCGAGTTTATTTTGAGTTAAGGATTTTGACCCTGCCCATTCTAGTCATTTTAAGATGCTCGGTGTCACATTTTACCCACACTACCAAACAACTTGAGTGATGTTCATGCTTGTTGACTTGATACTGAAAGTGGTCTTGTGATGGCTACAATTTTGGATCTTGAATCCGAAGAGCTGATGGTAATAAGATTTGTATGTCATGAAGGTTATTTTGAGAAAAGGGCTTGTCAGAATGAACCTAAGTACCTGTTAAGCCACCAATTCCAATGGTTATTATGACAAAATCTGAGTTGTATTAAATTGAAATTTCCATAATTGGAGCATAGAGCATTTAGAGTCTTTCCATTTTACTTACTGAAAGAGAGCTCAAGGAAAAAAGGACCAATTAAAGTAGAGTTAAACCCAAGCACATAATGTGTCTCACATAATTGCTTATGCAATTTCAAAAGTTGTTTCAATCTTTTTAAACTATGGCTTTCACTAAAATAATACCTGGCAATCCTGCCGTGATGGTCCTTGTTCAAGTGCCTTCTGTTATAGGGTGACAACACTATCAGCAAAGTACTTTTTCCTAGTTGTGCTCCTGCATTGTCACTCTGTTACATGGGTTTCCAATGGCGATGCAAGGAAAGTATATTCCAGAAGCTTATGGTCAGATGGGATAAAAAGAACCCTCCATGGAACCAACATATAGCAAATCCTTCTTATAACAGAAGGTAAGAACTGCCAGAGTATAGAGCAGACACAAACTAATATTGAGGCCTCATGCACACTGGACCTTAAAATAACGTTATAAAAACGTCAGTAGCTTTGCAGTGAGTTTTTCAACTTTTTTCAATGTTTTTGCAATAGCGTTTTTTAGCGTTTATTAGCGCTTTTTAGCATTTTTTGCGTTAGCGTTTTAGAGTTGGTTTTTTTTTTGTAGAAAAAAATTTTTTTTTCTTTTTCAATGGATCAAAAACGTTAAAAAATGCTGGTGAGCGACATTTTTTAGCGTTTATCAACGCTTATCAGTGTTCATCAGCGGTAGAGTGTTTTTACAGCTGAAAAACGTCTGTCAGAACTCACTAGTTTTGTTTTTTTTTACTGCTCAAAAACGCCACTGCTAAAAACTGCTAAAACAGCCTATGTGTGTATGGACACATAGGATAACATGATGGAAAGTTTAATGACTGTAGAAAAAAATGTCTACAGCCAAAAACAGCTTCTGTAAAAATGTCAAAAAACATCCAGTGTGCATGAGGCCTAAGGCCTCAATTTTCTTATTCATAAGAAAATTGCAGCAGCAAATATATATATATATATATATAAAACATTTTTTTACATTTTACATTTTTCTTCATTTGTTGCATCTTAGTGCTGAAGATCCCCTGCAGTCTCCTTGTAGCCACTAAGGGATGGATTTAATAAAGGCTGTGCACTCTGCAAGTGAGTTGAACTAAATTTCCCCAGAGCTTGGTGAATATGGTAAAGCTCTGCTGATTTCCATCATCCAATCATGTGCAAGAAAAAATGCTAATTTTTTTTTTTATTATTTACCTTGCACCGGATTGGGTATTCTTCACAAAGTGAAGCTTCAGTACATTTACATTTACTAAGGAAAATGGGTATACTTGCAAAGTGCACAGTCTATTTACCTTTAGAAAACCCATCCCTAATTGTCTAAATGTGCTGGTTGTTCAGGAGAGGTTTCCTGCATTATACGTTGGAAAGGTTACTTGCAGTCTCCACTGGAAGCTTATGTGATAGGGTAACAGCACAGAAGCAAAATTGGAAGACAGGGACAGAGCGTTGTCAGCCTATAACAGGAAGTGCCTAAACAAGAACCTTCATGGAAGAGTCACCAGCTGTTATAAAAAAAGCTGTGGCATTTAACATTCTAAAATGACTTCTGCAATAACCTTAACATATAAAAGGTTACTTAAAGAATAATTGTGTGGACTTAGTAGAGCTAAATTTTCATTTTTGTCTTCTTTTGCTACTTGGCTTTCATGATTTGAGAAACTCTTGGTCCCATGAAAGAATGCATTAGGAAAATCCTCTTGTGTTCTACAAACAAAATTCAGCAAGGACCTCATCATTCCAGATGGAATCCTTTTGGACAAGAATGCATAACAATGACGACTTCTCTTGTCTGCTAATCATATTCCCCAGCTGTTGAGTGCTTCTGAAGAAGTCCCCTTTTTTCTCACGAAGAAGCCATGCATGCTGTGTGTCATGTAGGTTATTAGAGCAGAAGAAGGCCAAATGAAAAGATGTCCCTGATTAAAGGCTTACAGAAGATTTCATGGCCTGTTATGGAGCTGGCCAGCTGGATTTGGGGATCTGAGAAGTCCAGTTTGTTATACTGTCAAAATACTTCTCAGAAGGCACAAGCTTATGGAAGTACATACAAGACTTTTGATTTTTTAAGTTTTAATAAAGGGATCAAAATTGCATTTACATTAAGTTCTACAGGACAGGGCACCACCAACAGAAAGGCAAGGTATACAACTTGCAGAGGAAGACGTAAATATCTCACATTCATGGTCATCCAAACCAAAAGACCTCAATCATAGACTACAGTGGGTAATTGATTTTTCATACTCAACCAATCTCCCTTTTAGGGCAAGTTGACAGAGTGCTCAGTGAACTTCTAATTTTTTGTTTCTCCAATTTGTATGTTTAATGTGTAACTAGAGAAGGAAGGAACAAGCTGAACTCAGGGGTGAGCAGGACTTAATATTTTAACCTGTCAGATCAATTGGTCTTCAAAAGCAGCCAGTCATCTTCATGTTTTTAATTTTCATTATAATAGGGCATTTGTTGTTTCATATCTGTGAGTACATTAAAAGCGAGTTTGCTATTGCACTTCATATCTGTTAAACTGCATGAATAATTTGAGTACAAAAGTGCTTTTTTACTGTCGTGATTTAAAAAAGTGCATCTGTTCTCCATTATGACCTATAATAGGTAAACATTGTGTGTTCCCTGCTACCACAAGCTCTGTGGGTGTTTTATATCTTTAAAGCAGCCATTCTCAACCAGGGTTACGTGGAACTCTAGGGTTCCTCCATAGATGGCTAGGGATTCCTTAAGCTTTGGCTGTCAGTGGTCAGGCTCAGAGACCAGTAGCTATAGCAGTAGAGAGGTTCCCACCAACCAGCTGGATAAAAGAACAAGCAGGTAACCTTAGCGGATGATGTGAACTCACCCGAGGTGTGGGGTCTAAGTACTAATAAGTGTTCTCCAGAGCTCCTAATGGTGGAAATGAGTTCTGCTGTTTGTTAGTACCAATTCACAGTCCTCAGGATTGCCCCACTAGGAGGTGAGCAAGCCGGGGTCCAGTAGCAGATAAAACAAGTAGGGATAAAGCAGAAGCGTAGTCAGTAAACAAGCCAAAGGTTGGTAATAAGTGGCTGCTGGTTGGGATCAAGCAGAAGCGTAGTCAAGGAACAAGCCAAAGATCGGTAACGAGTGGTAGCGAACATACAGACAGCAGCAGGAGTGACAAGAGCAAGATATTGGCTGGGAACACATAAATCTAGCAAACAGGAAGTGCAGAGACATGGCTTAAATCAGGAATTTCATGGGAGGAGCAATGGGTTGAAAGTTCAAAAGAAACAAGGTTCAAGGTGGAATCATTTAAGGAATTGTCCAGGGAGCTGCCCAGGATCCTAGGTGGCACAGCAAGAAGAGATGTTGCTAGACACAGCAGAGGTCCTGGGTTAAGATCCAGGCCCTGAAACCTCCCACATCAATGGTACCTTCATAGATCCAGGTTCATCACTCCTTGGCAGAGCCAGTAGCATGACACCAATTTCTATAAGGGCAGCATACCAACATAAGAAGCATTTTCATATGATTCCCAATGATCTAATATTGAGACATGACAATTACTTCAAGGGTTCCTCTGGGGTAAAAAGTTTGAGGACGCTGCTTTCAAGCATCCTTTCTTAAACCTTTTGCTATGATTACCTTGAAATAATTTATGAGTCTTTGAAAACCCCTGCTAAAAATGTTAATACCTACAGCTCATTGTACATTAGCATGGTCGGTAAGTTGTATATGTAATAATAAAGTAATAAGCAATGTGGCATATCTAGTATACTCAACACCCAAAGTGGCTCATGCTTTAACACTCAAAACAACTGTCCCTTTACTTTGGTAGTCAGTGGAAAAATGTCCTATTGGTGGTCAAGTGGAAGGTATGCTTTGTTATACTGCTCACTGCTCAAGGAATTCTTAGCAAACACTGGAGGAACTCTTGGGTTTCATGGAACTCTGTCAAGAAAACCTGCTTTAGAGACTGCAGAGAGTCCCTGTTATGAAGAAATGAATCAAGAAAAGAGACCTTGATTGATAGAAAAGCAGTAAAATAAGAGACAGTCCATGCTTGGTAGTCAAAGTAAGATGGGAGACAGCCCATGCTTGGTAGACATGCAGTACGATAAGAGAGAGTTCCTGCTTGGTAGACATGCAGTTGTAAAGAGTGTTAAACCCTAGGCAGCACGTTTTTGCCTAGGGCAGATTTATATAGTTGGCAATATATAGCTTGAATGTTGGCCGATTTCTTTAAGTTGACCAAAATTCGAGCCATGGGAGGCTGTGCCTACACCACCCTCCTTGTAAAACTGCAACTGAGAAATAAAAAAACGCAGACAGAAAAAAGCTGGCTGAACCGTAACGCCAATCAACCAGCTGCAGTCACTGTTCAGGTATCCAGACAGCCTTGGGTGCTGGCTGTTAGAATTCAACTGCTATCAGCGGGATATTCATGCATCCATACAGTTTAACATGGATAGAAAAGTCTATGTATTCTAATAACTTCTTTCTGGGCTGAATGAGAAAAATTGCTACATGTATGTGGGCAGGTGCAGCTTGGTGCGGCAACAGTAACCACTCAGAGTCCAGTTGCAGAGAACACAACTTTGTATTATTTTTACAGTTCAGCAATACACAACAAACGGAAGGGAAAGGCGCCTGTCTGAGAACATGAAATGCAACAGCGATGTGTAGCAGAGCAGGTCTTGGTTCTGCAGACAGCGTCTGTCTTGAGGGGTGGAATGCGGCCTGGCCAGTCCATGCCCAAATGGGGAGGTGTCCAGGAAGAATGGCACCCTTTCCCTTCTTGTCTGGAACCTCTCCCTGCCACTAATCACTGTCCCTTTGGGATGGGTGACCTGTCTCTACACTACCCGCAAGCGAAGTGGCACCAAGCCTGGGAGCCAGGGTCTTAAATAGACTCTGCCAGACCCAAGATGGCTGCCAGAGTCACATGGGGAAGGCAACCTCTAATTGGAAATTTTCCCAAGGGACCCAGGAAACCATAGAGGAAACATGTTCTACTTGAAATCACCTCCAAATGCAATGCCGATGAGGTGCCACCCACATTGGAGGAAACAGACTGCACCCGCCTACGTGTATGGTAAGCTTAAATTCTTGCAACCATGGTAACAGCACAGGGCTTCCCAGTTTCTCAATTCCTTTCTTGTGTGATTGGCTCATTACGCTTGTCAGAAATCTAAAAATTAGCTATCCACATCCCTACACCCATAACGAGCCTTAAATCCTTGTTGACATATTGGCTTAGGGTGCTTAACAGGGATCCCAAAGGTACCTTCATTCTAGTATCCAGACCCTCTCATGTGGTATTCACTTATAGGGACCCCCTGGATCGGCCTGTCTCAGTGGCCAGAGAACAGAAGCAGGCACAAAACTGCTGTAAAGAGTCATAAATACAAAGAATAGAGCCGACAACTCCAAATGTCCTTGTTGCTTCTTTATTGGTGCATAAAAACGTTAGAAAGTTACATAGTAGGTGAGGTTGAAAAAAGACACAAGTCGGACCATCAAGTCCAACCTATGTGTGTGATTATATGAATGTCAGTATTACATTGTATATCCCTGTATGTTGTGGTCGTTCAGGTGTTTATCTAATAGTTTTTTGAAACTATCGATGCTCCCCGCTGAAACCACCGCCTGTAGAAGGGAATTCCATATCCTTACAGCTCTTACAGTAAAGAACTCTCTACGTAGTTTAAGGTTAAACCTCTTTTCTTCTAATTTTAATGAGTGGCCACGAGTCTTGTTAAACTCCCTTCACCGAAAAAGTTTTATCCCTATTGTGGGGTCACCAGTACGGTATTTATAAATTGAAATCATATCCCCTCTCAAGCGTCTCTTCTCCAGAGAGAATAAGTTCAGTGCTCGCAACCTTTCCTCATAACTAATATCCTCCAGACCCTTTATTAGATTAGTTGCCCTTATTTGTACTCGCTCCATTTCCAGTACATCCTTCCTGAGGAACTGGACAGCATACTCCAGATGCGGCTGGACCAGAGTCTTATAGAGCGGGAGAATTATCGTTTTATCCCTGGAGTTGATCCCCTTTTTAATGCATGCCAATATTCTGTTTGCTTTGTTAGCAGCAGCTTGGCATTGCATGCCATTGCTGAGCCTATCATCTACTAGGACCCCCAGGTCCTCTTCCATCCTATATTCCCCCTGAGGTTCTCCCCCCAGTGTATAGATCGCATTTATATTTTTGCCACCCAAATGCATTATTTTACATTTTTCTACAATAAACATCATTTGCCATGTAGTTGCCCACCCCATTCATCTGTTGAGATCTTTTTTGATTAAAAACATACAGGGGCTCCCGCGTTCTGGCTTACAAGCCTTGATCACAGCACCGCTGTAGAGTCCTTGCAACTAATATAACTATCCTGGAGGATTTTTTTTTTAATCAGCAAAATTGGAGCTTCACTTTTACGAGACTGTGGTCGGAGCCACCAAGAAAAAAAGTCATTTCGTAAATACATTTCCAATAAACGCATGTCATCCTTGGCCGCGATGCCAGAGAATACCAGTTTAGGAAGAGTGGTTATTATAGGCTTTATTTGAATTTCCATACCTCTTCTGAGAACTCTTGAAAGAAGCCTCTGATCCCCCATTTTGTCTCTTCTTTCACATGACAGCCAGGAGAGCCGAGCATTCTGGGAGATGAATGTCTCATTAGCGTTTTGAGGACGTTGATCAGTGTGGATAAGTGTTCTTGAGTTCTCGGAGAGCTTTGTGAAATAACCGTTTCCTGAATGCCCGCAGCCCACGGCATTGGCCCCCCAGCGGGCATTCTGTCTCCTGGCTTAACGGGCTCCCCCTTTACACACTCAGGTCTTTGTTCGCTGCCAGTATTTGCTAAATTACGCCGGCAAACATTGTCTGCCCTGGAGGAAGGCCGGGGCCTCTTAACAAACATAACCTGCAGAAAAAAAAAAAAATGAACAAGGCACTTGTAGGCCATTAGGAGGCACTCCGCGCAGCGATTAACCGTTTAGCCGCTGATTTGGCGTGTCAAAGCAAATTCCAGGCTTACAAAGGGTTTCGCTGTTGTGACATCTGTAGTACTGCTGACAGCGATTTGTTATGCAGCTGCAAGGAATTCCTATGCGTTTATGGTATGGGACAAATTAGGGGGCTTTCGAGAATTCAGTTATTTGAGATATGCGGGGATCAGTGGCCAGGTTCTAGAGCCTTGACATTCATATAAGCCTTGGAATTAAAGTGTATGTCCACCTTTGCTTTCAAATTTGAACCCCCCCCTATTTATTTTTAGTTCCCATGGATGCATGCCTAGAAATAATAAAATACAAAAATAAAAAAAAAATAATATAACAAATAATAATAATACAAATAAATAAAAAAAATCATAAATTTTTTTTTTTACCTTTCTAGCTATTTCTTTGGATCAGAATTATGCATAGGAGCTTATAGGCAGCTTGATTTGTTCAGAATAGCTCACAATGGGGACAAAGGGGACAGATTTGAAGTCCATACCTCCCAACATTTTGAGATGGGAATGAGGGACACCTACTACCAAACGTATGTAGGCATAGGACACGCCCCCGGCCACACCCCCTAAAAAAAAAAAGGTTAATTAAATCCACAAGTGCTTTTTTTTACCACTAATATTCCTTTATATTGGCTTTTAAAATTTGCAAATGCAGAAATTTAGAAATTGGATAAAAGGTTTAGTACTGGAAAACACTTTTTGAAAGATAAAAAGTGCATTTTATATACAACTATAGAGATCAGACCAAAATGAGGGACAAATGAGGAGGAATGAGGGACAGAGGGACATTGCTCCAAATCAGGGACAGTCCCTCCAAATCAGGCACAGTCCCTCCAAATCAGGGACAGTCCCTAGAAATCAGGCACAGTCCCTCCAAATCAGGCACAGTCCCTCCAAATCAGGGACAGTCCCTCCAAATCAGGGACAGTTCCTAGAAATCAGGCACAGTCCCTCCAAATCAGGGATAGTCCCTCCAAATCAGGGACAGTCCCTCCAAATCAGGCACAGTCCCTCCAAATCAGGGACAGTCCCTCCAAATCAGGGACAGTCCCTAGAAATCAGGCACAGTCTCTCCAAATCAAGGACAGTCCCTCCAAATCAGGGACAGTTGGGAGCTATGGAAGTCCCATCCACAACACAACGCAGGCCAAACTGCAAACCTTAAGGCCTGTTGTCACAATGCTTGTCAATGCGCCTCCCCTGCGTGATTATGGCACCCCAACACATTTTTTTTTTTTTTTCAAATGACAAAATTTTTTTTTTGCATTGTAGTATAAATATGAGATTTGAGGTCTTTTTGACCCCAGATCTCATATTTAAGAGGTCCTGTCATGCTTTTTTTCTATTACAAGGGATGTTTACATTCCTTGTAATAGGAATAAAAGTGACACCATTTTTTTTTAACAGAACAGTGTAAAAATAAAAGGTAGAATAAATAAGAAAAAAAAAAATGTAAACGCGCCCCGTCCCGCCAAGCTTGTGTGCAGAAGCGAACGCATACGTGAGTAGCGCCTGCATATGAAAATGGTGATCAAACCACACATGTGAGGCATCGCCACAATCAGTAGAGCGAGAGCAATAATTCTAGCCCTAGACCTCCTCTGTAACTCAAAACATGCAACCTGCAGAATTTTTTAAACGTCGCCTATTGAGATTTTTGAGGCTGAAAGTTTGTCGCCATTCCACGAGCAGGCGCAATTTTGAAGCGTGACATGTTGGGTATCAATTTACGCGGCGTAACATTATCTTTCACAATATAAAAGAAAATTGGGCTAACTTTACTGATGTCTTATTTTTTAATTTAAAAAAGTGTATTTTTTCCAAAAAAAGTGCGCTTGTAAGATCGCTGCGCAAATACGGTGTGACAGAAAGTATTGCAGCGACCGCCATTTTATTCTCTAGGGTTTTAGAAAAAAAAATGTATAATGTTTGGGGGTTCTAAGTAATTTTCGAGCAAAAGAAAAATCTGTTTTTAATTTGTAAACAACAAATCTCAAAAAGAGGCTTGGTCCTTAATGTTCCTCCCAAGCCTTGAGATCCTTAACCCTTTGGTAGGATAGACAGGTTGCAATTCACGTTTACAACTGATAGTGAAATCTGCCAGCACACCACAGACAGGGTTAATTATGGTAAACAAAGCTCCCCAGCCCTGTCCTGGACATTACATGGAAGAGAGAAACTACTTATGATTTTTCAGCAGGTAAATGGCAAGTAAAAAAGGTAAGCAGCAATTATTTTATAAGGTAATGCTATGTGAATGGGGACGTGTAGCAAATATAAGGTAAGTCCTGTCCCAATTTGGCTGCAAAAGTGGAAATACGCTTTAAGGCAGAGGTGTCAGATCAGCAGATCGTGTCCGTAATTCATCTATGTTTATTATTTTTTCTTATGTTAATTGTCTCATCAGAATGTTCAGTTCTTGTAGATCATTAGAAGACGGGTGTGCCCTCTCATCACATGTTTTTTTAATCACTGCCTGTGTTTATTTCTCACAAATCTGTATATTTTATTCGTCCTCTGATGGCTCAGGCTTCTGTTGTCTCTTATGACAGAATTCTGATTATCTCCAGGCAGAAGGTAGTTATATTTAAAGCAGAACTCCATCCAGAAATAACAAAATAAACATGAATAGCCTGTTAAAAGACAAAACAGAACTAGCTTTTGCTGTAACAACCTTCAATCCGTAGGTTTCTTATGCTTTCAGATGTCCAGATTCATTCAACCCACTTCCTCTGAGACCAGGTTGTCCTGGACCCGCCCCCCAGCCTGTGATTGGATAGAGAAAAGAGAAGCAGCACAGTGATGAGCTCATCTCTCTGGCACACTGCTCGCTCGTCCTATCAGCATGCTTCTTGTAGACACATTAACTGATTGGCACCTTGTGCTGCATAAAGGGTGCAGGAGCGCCGCCCCCTCTCTCCTGTCACCTCTCTCTCACCATAGATAGATTCATGCGTTGCATGAATCTATCTATGGTCGCCGCTACCGCCCCCTATTCAGGTGTCCGGCCCCTTGTCGGGCACCTGAATTACAGCGGCAGGTTTTTTTTTTGGAAGAGCCTGATTAGAGCCATAGGCCCTAATAGGCTTCCAAAATGGTAAACAGCGGGCGCAATGCTGTGCGTTTGCTGTTTACTAAATGTTGTGTTAGGAACACTGACCCGCCTCTCAGTCAAACAGGTGCTCTGGTCTGGTTACCTGTCACCTGATTGGCTGAAACAACAGGCGGCGCTGTGATTGGACGCCTGATAGAGAGGACCGGAGACATCGAGGAGCGTGGACATGGAGGATGCTACCGTGACCCGCTGCGAGACAGGTAAGTCCCGACTCCCGGGCGATGCACACTGGCAGCATTTGATGGGGCACAGTAGCCGCAATTGATGGGCACACTGGCAGCATTTGATGGGCACAGTGGCTGCGCTTGATGGGCACAGTGGCTGCGCTTGATGGGCACAGTGGCTGTGTTTGATGGGCACAGTGGCTGCGCTTGATGGACACAGTGGCTGCACTTGATGGGCACAGTGGCTGTGTTTGATGGGCACAGTGGCTGCATTTGATGGGCACAGTGGCTGCATTTGATGGGCACAGTGGCTGCGTTTGATGGACACAGTGGCTGCGCTTGATGGGCACAGTGGCTGTGTTTGATGGGCACAGTGGCTGCGTTTGATGGGCACAGTGGCTGCGTTTGATGGACACAGTGGCTGCGCTTGATGGGCACAGTGGCTGTGTTTGATGGGCACAGTGGCTGTGTTTGATGGACACAGTGGCTGCGCTTGATGGGCACAGTGGCTGTGTTTGATGGGCACAGTGGCTGCGTTTGATGGACACAGTGGCTGCGCTTGATGGACACAGTGGCTGCGCTTGATGGGCACAGTGGCTGTGTTTGATGGGCACAGTGGCTGCATTTGATGGGCACAGTGGCTGCGTTTGATGGACACAGTGGCTGCGCTTGATGGACACAGTGGCTGCGCTTGATGGGCACAGTGGCTGTGTTTGATGGGCACAGTGGCTGCGTTTGATGGGCACAGTGGCTGCGTTTGATGGACACAGTAGCTGCGCTTGATGGACACAGTGGCTGCGCTTGATGGGCACAGTGGCTGCAATTGATGTTTTTTTTTCAGTTTGTTTGCGCCCCCCCAAAAAAATTTGGAGCACCAGCCGCCACTGATGCTGCTTCTTCCTCCTACGCTCCAGCTCTGCTGTTCTCTGTTGCAGTTAAAACTAGCCCATTATGCTTTTACTTTGCAGGGGAAAAAAGAGAAAGTAAAACCCATCAGGGTTTACTTCCTCTTTAGGTAACACTTGCAGGTCTTGTGACACCAGCCTGTTATTGGACAGTGAAGAAGAACCAGTACATGATGAGCTCATCTCTCCATCACTCTGCTCTTTGCGTCTATCAGCATGCAAGAGCACTGCAGACCAATTGATTGGCTCCTTATGCTGATTCTCCCTCTTCTAGTCTGAGCTTTACTGATACAAAGTCAAATTCAGGTGCTTACACTGTTTACACTGAGAGTGGGAATGAAAGAGAATGACAAATTGTGGGTTGTCATCAGAACAGCAATAGAGGGGGAATCCTCCAATGGAGACACTAGTTCTGGTGACAACCAGGGATTTCCTAACTTTCAAAGGATTTCCTCTCACTTCCTGTTGCAGCTTTAAGACAGGAAGTGAAAGCAAATCTTCCCAATGGGGACACAGTTGGCAAAAACAAACAGATAGAGGTATGAAGACATGGATGAGCAAGTATGGGGTGGAGTAACTTGACTGTCCTGACCTCAACCCAATATCTCCTAAACGGTGCAGGTTTAGGAGAGATTTCCAGTACCTACAAGTAAGCCTTATTATAGACTTACCTGTAGGTAACAGTGGTGTAACTAGGTTTACAACAACTTTAACTGCAACAGAGAACAGCAGAACTGGAGTGTGGGAGGAATGAATTTGAGCGGAGACTGCAAGCCAGGCCTTCTTGTCCACATCAGTGCCTGACCTCACAAATGCTCTTCTGGAAGAATGGTTAAACATTCCCATAGACACACTTCTAAACCTTATGGACAGCCTTCCCAGAAGAGTTGAAGCTGTTATAGCTGCAAAGGGTGGGCCAACTCAATATTGAACCCTACAGACTAAGACTGGGATGCCATTAAAGTTCATGTGCGTGTAAAGGCAGGCGTCCCAATACTTTTGGCTTTATGGTATATATGTATACTAGAGATATTGATGTACGTCGATTTCCCCAGCACTGTAGCCGTTAAATCCAAACATGTCTCGGCTATCAGGGATGGGCATAGGAGGTGAGATTCAGGAATGTGTGGCGCCAATTCCAGGCCCATTTCATCACCCTCTCATTTACAGAGGCTCACCGTCTGTCAGCGGACACGCTCGGAGTAAACATTTTATACGCCCAAAACCATTCCTTTTGTCCCAGGCTCTATCTGAATAACGGAATTCCAACCATCCTCTCCTAAGGCCTAGATAGAGACGCGCTCCCTGAGGACGGCCATGGGGGGGAGCCAAGGCTTCATAGGCTTGGCTAGGCCACTGCTTTGGCCACGTGGTACAGATGATGGTAATTATTGATAAGCTCGGAGAAATATGACTTCCATATATTTGTTAATAACGCATGACAGCTCGCTTACAGGATAATCAGGGTTCAGCATGTGTTTTATATAAACAGCTGTTTCATGTGCCATTATACATCCCAACATTTCAAACTCTGGAATAAAGATCATGGTAAAACAGACTTAAAAAGAACGCCGTTCTACTAGTATGATCTACATTGTCCACTTAACTACTTCCCTACCAGACCAATTCTGACATTCCTCTCCTGCATGTAAAAATCATAATTTTTTTCCTAGTAAATGACTCAGGACCCTCAAACAATATATATTTTTTAGCAGGTGCCCCAGAGAATAAAATGGTGGGTTTTGCAATTTTTTTAGGGGAAAAAAATACTTTAATGAATTTTAGTTCACACAAACACAATATAATACCCATCTTTTGGGTAAAATATAAAAGATGATGTTATGCCGAGTAAATAGAAACCTAACATGTCACACTTTAAAAATTGCGCACGCCCATGGAATGGCGCCAAACTACAGTACCTTAAAATCTTTTTATGCGATGCTTTAAAAGCCTTTTACAGTTTACTAGTTTAGAGTTACACAGGAGGTCTGGTGTTAACATTTTTGCTCGTTTGTGGCGATACCTCACACACTTACATATGCCTTTATGTGTGAGCATGGGGGCGGCGGGCTTCCTTCATTTTTTTTTTTTTATTCTATTGTTTATTTTCAAAACATTTTACACTGTCTTTTGATCACTTTTATTGCTATCACAAGGGATGAACAACATCCCTTGTGATAGCAGGGGCAGTAACAGGTACTCTTTACTGAGAGATTTGGGGGGATCTCTCCTCTCCCCTTAAAAGCATCTGACCAAACTGAGATTGGTTTGATCAGGGGGTTTCATAAGCCAGTAAAGGCTTGTTTATAGCCTGCCAAAACCAGAAGTGAAGAAATACTCATCGCTTCCGGTTTCTTAGACCATAGAGATGATCGGGGACGTTCTGGTCTTTGCTCATTTCTATGGTCAGCCGGCGACGGAACCCCCATCTTCAGTCCTGGGCTCCCCAGTGGGAAGGGAGGGTCGGGAAGGCCCAAAATTGCTGCATATAAAAGCAATCTAGCAGCTAGTTAGCCGCTAGGATTGCTTTTACATTAAACAGCAACTCCGGCAGAAAAAAAAAGATACCAGGATTATGCTTGAAGCAGCATGCATCATCCCATTATCACCACTCAAAGTCCATCGCATTATATGACGTCCTACAGGTGGAAAGTGGTTTACGCTGAACTCCAGACAAACAACCAAATACATGGTTGAAATACATAAATATTTAATGTTTATTGGTAATGATCCAATCAAAGGATTCTTCACAGAATTGGAAAAAATTATTTAATCTACGAATTATCAGAAAGACACATACTGTGCCATCGGTCAACTTCAAGTAAAAACAACCAAATTAATTGAAATTACTGTGATCAGTCTGGATGGAAAACTGATAACAGGAAAGAGACTGAAGATTTTTTTAGCTGCCTACTACAGTCTCAACTCAACTATGGGGTTACTCATTCATGCCTTTATGGACCTTGCTTTGTGCACCGGTCCAAATCATTTGGTGGAGGGGGATTATGGTGTGGGGTTGTTTTTCAGGGGTTGGGCAAGGCCCCTTACTTCCAGTGTGGGGAACTCTTAAGGCATCAGCATACCAAGACATTTTGGCCAATTTCATGCTCCCAACTTTGTGGGAACAGTTTGGGAATGGCCCCTTCCTGTTCCAACAGGACTGCTCACCAGTGCACAAAGCAAGGTCCATAGAGACATGGATGAACAAATGCGCTTCTGCAAGAATGTTTAAACATTCCCATAGACACACCTAAATCTTGTGGACAGCCTTCCCAGAAGAGTTGAAGCTGTTTTAGCTGCACAGGGTGGGCCAACTCAATATTGAACCCTACGGACTAAGACTTGGATTCCATTAAAGCTCATGTGCGTGTAAAGGCAGGCACGCCAATGCTTTTGATAATATAGTGCATATCTTGCTGGTATGGTACACTTTTTGAAAGCGCACCAAAACTCCTGCATTCAGAAGATTTGGTGAGCTTTCAGAAAGTGCACCAAACCAGGATAAAATAGATGTGCGCTTCCCTGGTTTGAGGTCAAGGGCCACATCAAAGGGCTCAGAGGGCCACAGGTTGAGTACCCCTACACTACATGATAAGGACTCTTCTGCCCCCCTCTTTTCTTTTCTGGTGGACACTCCGAGTCATCCCTTTGGTCTTAAATCAACCATTTGTGGCTGAAGCCCTCTGACCTCCTCGGGCCCCCCACAGAGCAAGATCCCAGCCTTAAAAATCTGTTTCCAAAAACTGTTTTTTGGGATCTCCTTGTTATGTCTTGAATTTTGTTTTAACCAGCTTATTTGATATCCCAAAACAATAGCCGTGGCCTGTAAGAATCTGGATAAAATTAACTGCTCCATTTTTTTGAGGGGCAATTTTTATTAGACTTTGGCAGTGCCTGTCCCTCTCTCGTTCAAATTCTCAAGTGAACAAGGGGTCTGACAGAGAGAGCTTTTGTTACCAGTACACTGCCTCATAGTTTATATGTGATTCAAATGTTCCAGCAGTAAGAGGATAAACAGGCAGGGGAGAGAAAAAAAAGCATAGGAGATTAACCAAACTGGGAAAGACCTCTTTGTGTTCAAGGGCTGGGTCAACTTCTGTCTGGTCTCACTGGGACAAGGGACGGCTGTTCACTGTGTCTCATAGAACTTTCCTGAGGGACATCTGTTCCGACCCACTGCGCCAAAACCTGCCTGCAAGCACTCAATAAAGTTGGTTAAAATACAAATAATATTTCTACATATTCATTGGTTGTTTTCCCTGGCAGATCTCAGACTGGATAAAAAATAGGTACCTTGGTTGGCTTTCTACCTGTTACATTATTCAGTGCAGTATACTGCAGAATTGTTCGGGAATGTTTATTTCTATATTTTTATCTGAGTTCAGACATCTCAATTTTTATTTGTAAGGTCAGGGGACAGCCAGAAGTGCCTCTGGGGAAATCCTAACCTGTGGTTGAAGGCAGGGTTGAGACTACAGAGAGAATTGTAGCATCAGAAAATGGAAGTCTCAATATTCAGTGTAAACCATCTGGTGTCAGAAAAAACACCAGATGCATGAAGTAAAACATCTACTGGTAGTTGGTGGACATTATAGCGACTTATCTTGGTGACCTCTGCTATGCCTTAACAATGTTTGGTGAAAGAGGCAGAGAACAAGTTTTTTGCAGTCAGTGACCTGTTGGCAGTTCTCTGAAAGTTCAGCTTGTTGAAGTTAGGGAAACTGTCTAACAGTGTCTGCAGTCTTTGAACTTGATAGAAAGGACAGTTGATAGTTGGACCTTTATACTCCAGTCAGGGCCGTCTTTAATTTTGATTGGGCCCTGGGCAAACATTTTCTTGGGGCCCCCCTCCATTCTGAGACATACAAAAAATAGCAGGTAGACTCAAAATCAGTTTACTGCAGCAGATCACGCAGCAATTGCAATTGTTTGCCAGAGGTTACAGCCTATCATTACTGCTCAATGACTGGTTTCTAGAGGTTACAACACATAATTTCTGCTTGCCGATTGGTTGCTAGAGGTTAATGTACATTATTAGCGCTCACTAATTGGTTGCTAGGGGTTACAGCACATCATTAGCACTTACTGATTGGTTGCTAGAGATTAAAGCAGATTACTACTGTTTGCTGATTGGTTTCTAGAGGTTCATGCACATCATTACCTCTCACTGAGCAGTGGAGCAATCCCAAATAATTGAGCAAGTAAAGGGGCACATTCATACACATACTACAGGAGAGGTTCAGAGACTGCGGACATACTGCAAGAGACAGTCAGAGACTGCGGACATACTGCAGAAGACAATCAGAGACTGCGGACATACTGCAGGAGATTACTAGAGACTGCGGACATACTGCAGGAGACAATCAGAGACTGCGGACATACTGCAGGAGATTACTAGAGACTGCGGACATACTGCAGGAGACAATCAGAGACTGCGGACATACTGCAGGAGACAATCAGAGACTGCGGAAATACTGCAGGAGACAATCAGAGACTGCGGACATACTGCAGGAGACAATCAGAGACTGCGGACATACTGCAGGAGACAATCAGAGACTGCGGACATACTGCAGGAGACAATCAGAGACTGCGGACATACTGCAGGAGACAATCAGAGACTGCGGACATACTGCAGGAGACAATCAGAGACTGTGGACAATATACAGGGGATGGTCAGAGAACTTTCAGCAATGCACAGATTTACAGTTGAATAACACAGCTCAGGGTTTAAGCATTCAGGCATTTTATGGTTGTAAGGACATACCTGGCCAGCCAAACTCATTACATACATTCAGGACTGTGGGCGGGGCTTCCACTCTCTGCTCTCACTAAAGCAGCTGGGAGCTCCACTGATGCTTTGTTGGGGGGCCCACCTCACCCGTGAATTGGGGCCCTGATTACAGCTTTGCAGAGTGCACAGAGGACATGGGAGGATGTATTCCGCGCTAGCCAGCTGAGAGGGGCGGGGCCGGGAGCTCCACTGATGCTCTGACCCCGCCCACGTGCAGCCTGTGTACTGGGCATAGAGCGCCTGTAGTGAGAGCCAGTGATCGGAGTGGGAGTGTCATTGGAGCTCCCGGCCCCGCCCCCGGACCTCTGTATTCACCAGCCAGTATAGAGGGGGTGGGGCCGGAAGCTCCACTGACACTCCCACTCTGATCAGTGGCTCTCACTACAGACGCTCTTTTCCGAGTACACAAGCTGCACGTGGGCGGGGTCAGAGCGTCAGTGGAGCTCCCGGCCCCGCCCTCTCTCAGCTGGCTAGCGAGGAATACATCCTCCCGTGTCCTCTGTGCGCTCTGCAAAGCTGTGATTGGGGCCCCAAATTACGGCTAGCGCGGGCCCCCCAACAAAGATTGGGCCCAGGGCAAGTGCCCCGTTTGCCCTGCGCTAAAGACTGCCCTGACTCCAGTGATGTCGACGTGGCAGGTGAATGTGGGAAATTTTACCTGCTATAGAGTGGACCTTTTAGCTTGTCTACAATAGGCAAAGTAAAAGTTCATATTAATATGTGTGTGACATAGTGGGCCAGACCCTGCAACATAGTCCCTAGTGGGACTCTAGCTAGCTGAAATTGGAATAATGCTCTATGGACCATCATTCAATGTCCAGATAGAGGAAGCTTAGGATCTATCTAACTCAAGAGAAGGCCAGGAGCCTTAATGTCCATGAAGAGAACCCAAAGGCTCCATACTGCATTATATTGATCTTGAGTATTATGAAGTTAGGCCATCTGGTTTTCGATCCTCATGAGGTGATTTAACACCTGCCTTAGAACCCTGCAACATATTCAGGATTGGCAAACCAGATATTTGGGGGGCACACCCTAAAAGATGCATTAAAGATGGTGCAGCCATAAGACCATGCAGCAGAAGAAAATATTACAGCGCACACATGCAAAAAAGACATTTACCTCCAGCAATGCTAGTTTAAAACACCTAAACATTTTCAAAAAAACATTATCAAAAAATATGGGGATTTGGTCACACCATATTGCTATATGGTTCTAAGCCCACTTACTGCGACATAGTACCCCATGATTTTTTGAAAATGTTTAGGTGTTTTAAACAAGCCTTGCTGGAGGTAAATGTCTTTTTTACATGTGTGCGCTGTAATATTTTCTTCTTCTTATATTCAGGATTGGGACCCCTGTAGCATTGAGAGTAACTTTTACACCCCTGCGTGGTGACAGGGTATTCTCCACGGGACAGGGTGGTGACAGGGTATGCGCTCACGGAAGGTTGGGTGTTTTTACCCTGCAGGGTCACAGCAATCTCAGCAGACGTCAGTAATTTTTCATTTATTTGGATGAAAAACTACTGAAAGACTTTGATCATACTTCAGTCACCCACTACACTATAAGGGCTCTATGGCCTCCTTCTTTTCTTTTCCGGTGGACACTCCAAGTCACTCCTTTGGGTCTTTTGTGGCTGAAGCCCTCTGACCTCCTTGGACCATCACAACCCCAAATCTCATCCTGCTATGGAGAGGACCTTTTAGTTTGCCTACAATAAGCAAAGTAAAAGTTAACATTAAAATATGTGTGGTGTGGTGGACCAGATCCTGTAACATGGTCCTTAGTGTGACTCTAGCTGGCTCTAATTAGAGTAATGGTCTATGAAACGTCATTGAATGTCCAGATAGTGGAAGCTTAGGGTCTATCTAACTCCAGAGAAGGTGAAGGGCTTACATGTCAACGTGTCCATAAAGAGAGCCCAGGAGGCTCCATATTGCATTATATTCATCTTGAGTAGTATGAAGTTAGGCCATCAGGTTTTCTATCCTCATTATGTAACCCAACCCTTAGCTTGAGGGACAGTGAAGGACCTCCAGTGGTGAGTATCAGTGCAACTGCTTGTAGTCTCCACCAGGGGTGTATGTAACAGGGTCACAATTGAGAGACAGTTGTTAGCCCATAACACAAATGACCTAAACCAGGGCCTTCATGGCAGGATTACCAGTTATAAGGAAAGCTGTAAAATGTAAAAATTATGAAAACTGCTTCTGGACTTACATTAACATGTTAAAGCGTAAATTCGAGTTTGGTTATTGGATTTAGATACACTTTAAGGGTTGTGATATGTGTGCTCTCCCCTACTGCATAACCTCAATAGTAAGCTATTCATTTGTTTCATAGCTCTTATTTCCTACATTTACATCCCAAAAAATCCTTTACAGCTATCGCCCATGGCCCTTTACAAGGATTCCTAAGCCTTTATCTGGAGCTTTTAAAATCTTGCAAGCTAAGCTAGAGAGGGTCTCTTGGGAAAACTTTGCTGGGGGCTCCCAGGTATTTAGACCATATGTTCAGATCTGACATCATATCTGACTTCATATCATCCTTTCCTTGTAACATCATCCCAAATCCAACCCATTCCATGCAGAGCTTGTTGAATGTAATGTGACCAGAAAGTGGGACCAGATGGATATCAAAGCTCCGGTTGGACATATGGTTTTCTCTGGGGGGCTGCCCAGGGACCCCTAGCAGCTGATAAGAAACGGCTATCTCTGTACCAGCGGATGTCCTTGAACTTTTTTTTCTTTAAAACTTAAAACACTCCCTGTATTTTTCCCAAACAAAAGGAAGCATCAAATATTCATTAAGTACATATTGACTTTACTACTAGTAAATGCTTTCATACTGTGCTGTACATAAAATCTCTGTGGCCTTTTTTATATAGAATTCCCTTCATTCAAAAAGATATAATTTCAAATCATGTTCACAGCAGGGGGCACCTGCGCTGGCTGATGAATGAGAGAAGGTAGAGAGGAGCAACTTCATGTGTTGATCTCTGGTAGAAGTTGTGCAGAGATATCAGTGTCTGAAAACAGTCTGTAGGATGATAAGGGAGTGTGGCAAAAACTGTGCAAACTTGTTACGTAGTAATAGTCCAGATATATACTGTACAGTATGCCAGGGATGGGTCCCGAGCAGGGGATACTGTATGTATCTCCATTATTTGTGCTGTGGTTCCGGGGAGGGGAAAGAAGCATTTTTTGGAAAAACTCAGGAGGTCTCACACATGCAGGGTGAGGGGTTCCGAGGTGGTCTAGTTGGAGAGAACTGATTTCCAATTCTCTCTTTATTGCCAAGTCTTTATTTGGAACCCAGAATTCGGAGGTTCGGAGAGACTCTGACTATGGGGATTGGCGTCTTGAAAGGGTTAAAGGCTTGAAAAGGAGCATGAAACAGTCAGCAGGTGTCTGTGTGGTGTGGTGTGGAACAGAAAAGTTGCAGGAGGACTGGAGGCTGTTAATTGGCTAAGACCCTGCTAGGCTCTTGCAACCTTTCCTGATGCCTGGAACAGGTGGGACTTAAAAACCCTGTTAAGGGTGTGCCATAGCTATGGCTGGGAGCCATCGTTTTGTTAAATTTGGCTTAAAAATGGTCCCAATATATATGGACTGGACTGGATATCCAGTCCAGTCAAAGGAGATTTGGTGTTTAAACCAAGTTAAGTAATAAAGCACAGTGTTCACCAGCAGCTGCTTGAAGCAGCCTGAAACACATTGGGGTTGATTTACTAAAACCAGAGAATGCAAAATTCGGTGCAACTGTAACTGGATAACCAATCAGTAACCAATCAGCTTCTGAATTCAGCTTATTCAATTAAGCTTTGACAATAAAACCTGGTAGATAATTGGTTACTATGCTCAGCTGCACCAAATTCTGTGTGCACCAGTTTTCGTAAATCACCCCAATCAGCTCTTTATTCCAATGGAAGATCAAATTGAAAATTGTATAAAAGACCAATGTGTTTCAGAGGCCAGAGCAGCCCAAAATGCTCCAACAAGCTGCTGAGGAACACAATGCTTTATTACTTCATGTGGTTTATATATTTTTTGCAACTTTTAGACAGTCCAGTTCATATATACTATTTCCAATTATAAGCCCTGAGGAAGGGGTGAGTTATGACCCCTGAAACATGGTGATTCTTTCATTCAGTCGTCTACTTGATCTTACATTGAAAAAAATATACATCTTTACTATTAATCCATGGTGTGGCACTTCAATCTGAGAACCATTTAGCTGCAAAACAAACCAAGGAACCTATGAAGATCTTTTGGTGTGTAGAAACCACCAGCCCAAAATGCACACACCCTGTTCAATCACTACCACAACACTATTGGACAGAAACGCCAATAGGATAATCTTAGGGTTCTACAGCTCTTCATCCATTGCTCCAACTCACATGATGGCAGCATTAGGAGAATTCTCATGGCTTTTGGAGGGAGGCTTTCACAAATATAATTATTTATATAAAAAGTATAATATATAAATATATTAAATACCTTGTCTAAAATACATAATATACCCATATAATCCTACGATAAGTGATGAAATGCATGGCTTTATGACTCTTTTCCTCCCTCTGACACCAGCAATAGGGTATTATTCCTTCTTATGAAACCATCAATGGGGTACTGTATTATTCATCCCACTGACACCAATGATAGAGCATACATCTTTTCTCTGACACCAGTGAAGGGACACTATTCCTCCCACTAATACCAATGGTGAAGCATAAATGCTTCCTCTGACACTAACAATAGTGCACTTTTCCTTTCACTGACACCAGTGAATGGGGCACTATTTCTCCCTCTGACACCAACAATGGGGCATTATTCTCCCCATTAACACCAGTGATGGGGGCACTATTCCTCCCACTAATACCAAAGAAGGGGCACTATGCCTCCTCTTCTTGGGGTGCTGTGCAATTTTATTTACTCCTACTGGCCACTAAGCCTGAGGCAATCTACTCTCACTGACCATTAGGGATGAGCTTCGAGTTCGAGTCGAACTCATGTTCGACTCGAACATTGGCTGTTCGCAAGTTCGCCGAACAGCGAACAATTTGGGGTGTTCGCGGCAAATTTGAATGCCGCGGAACACCCTTTAAAAGTCTATTTGAGAAATCAAAAGTGCTAATTTTAAAGGCTTATATGCATGGTATTGTCATAAAAAGTGTTTGGGGACCTGGGTCCTGCCCCAGGGGACATGGATCAATGCAAAAAAAAGTTTTAAAAACGGCCGTTTTTTCAGGAGCAGTGATTTTAATAATGCTTAAAGTCAAACAATAAAAGTATAATATCCCTTTAAATTTCGTACCTGGGGGGTGTCTATAGTATGCCTGTAAAGGGGCGCATGTTTCCTGTGTTTAGAACAGTCTGACAGCAAAATGACATTTCGAAGGAAAAAAACCCATTTAAAACCCGCGGCTATTGCATTGCCGACAATACACATAGAAGTTCATTGATAAAAACGGCATGGGAATTCCTCACAGGGCAACCCCGAACCAAAATTTAAAAAAAAAAAAATGACGTGGGAGACCCCCTAAATTCTATACAAGGCCCTTCAGGTCTGGTATGGATATTAAGGGGAACCCCGGCCAAAATTTGAAAAAAAAAATGACGTGGGGTTCCCCCTAAATTCCATACCAGACCCTTCAGGTCTGGTATGGATTTTAAGGGGAACCCCACGCCAAAAAAAAAAAAAAAACAGCGTGGGGTCCCCCCAAAAATCCATACCAGACCCTTATCCGAGCACACAACCTGGCAGGCCGCAGGAAAAGAGGGGGGGACGAGAGTGCGCCCGCAGACCCCCACAACCACCGGCCAGGGTTATGGGGATGAGGCCCTTGTCCTCATCAACATGGGGACAAGGTGTTTTGGGGGGCTACCCCAAAGCACCCTCCCAATGTTGAGGGCATGTGGCCTCGTCCCCCCTCTTTTCCTGCGGCCTGCCAGGTTGCGTGCTCGGATAAGGGTCTGGCATGGATTTTTGGGGGGACCCCACGCCATTTTTTTTTTTTTTGGCGCAGGGTTCCCCTTAAAATCCATACCAGACCTGAAGGGTCTGGTATGGAATTTAGGGGGAACCCCACGTCATTTTTTTTTTAAATTTTGGCCTGGGGTTCACCCTTAATATCCATACCAGACCTAAAGGGCCTGGTATGGAATTTAGGGGGACTCCCACGTCATTTTTTTTTTAAATTTTGGTTCGGGGTTTCCCTGTGGGGAATTCCCATGCCGTTTTTATCAATGAACTTCTATGTGTATTGTCGGCAATGCAATAGCCGCGGGTAGTTTTAAATGGGTTTTTTTCCTTCGAAATGTCATTTTGCTGTCAGACTGTTCTAAACACAGGAAACATGCGCCCCTTTACAGGCATACTATAGACACCCCCCAGGTACGAAATTTAAAGGGATATTACACTTTTATTGTTTGACTTTAAGCATTATTAAAATCACTGCTCCTGAAAAAACGGCCGTATTTAAAACTTTTTTTTGCATTGATCCATGTCCCCTGGGGCAGGACCCAGGTCCCCAAACACTTTTTATGACAATAACTTGCATATAAGCCTTTAAAATTAGCACTTTTGATTATTCATGTTCTTATCCCATAGACTTTAACAGTGTTCAAGCGAACTTTTTTCCTGTTCGCATGTTCTGGTGCGAACCGAACAGGGAGGTGTTCGGCTCATCCCTACTGACCATGGTCTGGCCCCCTAAATCCTGAAGGACAGTAAACTGCCCCTCTATAATAAAACACTGTTATAATAAAAAAATGTTTCCTTTATGTTTATATAATGTTTAAATTCTAATTTAGAGCAGTCATCTGTGTAAGGAGGGAGGTGATTGCCATTTAGATCTCCCTGGGAATGGGCGACATCTTGGTACAAACATAAAAAACTGTATTTTATACATGTCTGAGGATGCAGTAGATTTACTGGGAACACCATGTTAGGTTATTCTCCTACATAAAGAGTTATATTTAAACAACGTCCAGTTCTTAAGTGGTTCTCTTTTAAATTATTGTATATGTTCAGAAGTTTGGGGGAATTTTCAGAGCTTTCTACGTCATTGGTGGTGAAAGAGTGGAAAAGAAACATCTGCAGAGGAGTTATAATACATTTGCTGTTAAACAGTCAAGAAGATAAGTGATGTTATGCATTATGGAGAACAGTTTAAGGCTTATTACACCAGAGAGTCATTAGGAGTGAATAGAGCTGGATTGTATTGAAGCACCTGCCCCTTCACATCATTAGCGGTATAGAAAGACGAGCAAGACATGATGAGAGAGACTCCTGCAAAAGAACTTGATATGCTTGATAGTAGAACGTTTTCGATGAAATACTTGTGGGCTCTATATCCAAGGATGTGAATCAAAGGTGTCTGCTTAGAGCAGTGATTGCTAACTTGCAAGTTAACGGGGGCCTCAAATGTGGCCCCTAATGTCTCCAAAAGGCCCTATATAGTAGTTGTTACATGTAAGGCCACAGAAAGCTGTCACAGACTGAAGACTTACTAGAGAAAATGAGCAGAGATTGTTCTACAGGCGTGACTGGATACTAAAGTCAGGCTATTATTAAGTGGCCTATTAGAAATCAATTCTCTCTCTCTACTGACTGCTGGTGCCAGAGGGCCACACTTCGAACACCAATGGGCTGCATGTGGCCCTTGGGCCGCAGGTTGGGCACCAGGGGCTTAGAGACTTATAAACAGTCAGATTTTTATTCTAAAGTAGTGTTCTGGAAATTTTATAGATAGGCAACTCCCATCTTCATATTGATTAGGGGTTCCAATTTGTTAATAGCTACTGCAATATGGAACAAACACAAAAGATATACCCCACATCTTTCCAAATAACTGTTCTGTTTATTTTACGCAATTTAAGTTTTTTTTATACATATGATTACGTATCACATTAATATTACAATTGTACTTTAATGGTAACAAGGGGCGTAACATAGACAGGCTAAGTCTAATCTAATTCTAATTGAAAGAATGCAACATGTAATGAAAACATTATTAGTGTCGTGTGCACAATGAGTGCAGTGTGCAATACTATGGGAAACATGCAAAATAGAATACAATTGCATATATGATTCTCAATTTCCTTAACAGTAGTTATAAACCCTTCCATACACCTAGTAAAGTGACTGGCCTTCTACATATGTTATAACTGTCTATCTGCAGTCTCCTTTTCTCTACATCTGTTCAAAATGCAGAATGTATAAAGTTTGTCTGAGCTGTCAGAAAACAGGGGGTGGAGTGCTGAAATTACACACAGGGGGAGGAGAGCTCTGAGAGATGAGTGGAGGGAAAGGGCACATCCCCTTCACACAGCACACAAGAACAGAGCTAAGGCTGTAAATCACAGGCTGTGTGCTGGAGCTCCCTCCCCTGTCACCTTTTTTCTCTTGGTGTCAGGAAAACCTGTCAGAACTGATTAATGCTTATAGCAGAGAAAGGAAGCAGCAGATAGAAATTACACTTAGTGCTCTGGATTGAGAAAAGTACCCACTGTAGAGGGAAATGCTTTGTTCAAACTTCATATCTGAGGTTTACAACCACTTAAAATTGTGAACCTTTACTAGAAAAACAACAGCTGAACACTGATCTATCACTATGGTATACATTGGTGGTTCGCAGCCTTTTTTCACTTGTGTACCACTTGGCATTGGCAGCCTTTTTCCATTAATTGTATACCCTTTTAAATTACTCAGTCCAGAAGTAGGGGTGACGCTGATATTAGCGCCCATAGTGCGCCAGCCTGAGCTGTATTTAAAGCTGAACTCCAAAAATCTTTTTTGGGGGATACAGCTCTAGTCAAAAACATTACCTCTAATGAAGAGTATCCTATTCCTGCTGGCTGCTGGTTATTGCACAAATCCTCACTTTTGTGAAGCCAGAAACACATAGCAGTGATCTTCCAGTGCTTCAGAGTTAAAGAGCTGTAGCTGTGATAGTGAAGGATCCCGCCTTTGGAGAGGAGGAGTAGAAGAATGACATGTTCACCCTTCATCCATTCAAAAAATGCCTTAAATCCAATTAAAACAATACAAGACATTTTGTGAATGAATAATGGGAGAGGAAAGGGGGTGGGGAGGGAAACAATGGAATCCTTCAGCACCAGCAGATCAACTCTGTGTGCAGTATTTGGATGTATTTAATCCTTCCTGTTGACACCTGGACAGAAAGTGAAGGGAAATTTTCCCAGTAGGTAGGCTGACAGCAGTAGGTAGGTGTTCTCTACAACAGTGGTTCTTAATCACCGGGCTGTGGCCCCCTTCCTCCCAGGCCTATAGCCACATGCAGGTCCTCTAAACTCTGACAGTGCCTCCCAGCTTCCATAGTGCCACCTAACCTTCAATAGTGATCCGTTGTGCCCTTCAACCTCCCACAATGCCCCCAGGCCTTCTAAGAGCCCTTAGTCCCCACAGTGTCCCCTACCTCTCACAGTGCCCCCAAGCCCTCTAAGAGCCCTCAGTCCCCACAGTGCCCCCAACCTCCCACAGTGCCCCCAGGCCTTCTAAGAGCACTCAGCTCCCACAGTGCCCCCAACCTCCCACAGTGCCCCCAGGCCCTCTAAGAGCCCTCAGCTCCCACAGTGCCGCCAACCTCTCACAGTGCCCCCAGGCCCTCTAAGAGCCCTCAGCCCCCACAGTGCCCCCGATCTCTCACAGTGCCCCCAGGCCCTCTAGGAGCCCTAAACCCCCACAGTGCCCCCAACCTACCACAGTGCCCCCAGGTCCTCTAAGAGCCCTCAGCCTCCACAGTGTCCCCAACCTCTCACAGTGCCCCCAGGTCCTCTAAGAGCCCTCAGCCCCCACAGTGTCCCCAACCTCTCACAGTGCCCCAGGCCCTCTAAGAGCCCTCAGCCCCCACAGTGCCCGCAACCTCCCAGAGTGCCCCCAGGCCCTCTAAGAGCCCTCAGTACCCACAGTGTCCTCAACCTCCCACAGTGCTCCGAGGCCCTCTAAGAGCCCTCAGTCCCCACAGTGCCCCCAACCTTCCACAGTGCCCCCAGCCCCCCTGTGGTGTGTTCTTACTTGCCACAGAGCCCTCCATAGTGCTTTCTACCTCCAGCAGAGTCCCATGATGCCCTCCAGCCCTTGCAGTACACTTCAGTCTACCACAGTGCCCCTGGAAACCTTTCCAGAGACCCCATCACCCACAGGTGCCCCAGCTCCCTTCAGAATCCCTGCAGAGTCCCCAAACCTCCCCTTCACCCCACAGTGACACCCAGCCCTATACAGAGCCTTCCAGCATTTCAATACATCTATTGTATTCCCATACTTTCATTGTGTTAGTATAAACTTTTTATTCTTTACTGTTGGGGCATGGAGGATTTTGGAAGAATTTATTGTAACCTGGTCTCAATAAGGTTGAGAACAGCTACTCCACACCATTCTCAATAAAGTTTAATATTCGAGTTTGTAGCCCTGCAAAACACGTCCAGTTTCACCTGCCATAGAATTTGTAATTTTGTGAAGCCAGTTTTGTGATCTGGCAACCCCTGCCAGACAGCATAGCCAGATCCTCAATCTCCACTGCAGTACGGTGTGGTCAGCAACACAATGATCAGTTATCAGCATGCTCCCCACTAGCACATGTGTATTTCAGCATTGGCTCCCTCCCTCTCCCAGTCTGAGGACTACTATGCAGGGAAAGACAGGAGGTTAAAGTCAAGACATATTCAGGTACTTAAAAAGTACATTCAATGAATTAAAGTTGTTACATCTATTTTTTTAATATTCTTGCTTTCAATCAGCTGGAACATTAAGCTCAATATGAAGCTGCAGGACTGAACTACAGTATATTAACTGTGCATCTATGCCAGCAAGCTCCAGGTTTTTTTTCTTTTGCATGGACACAGACAGCAATAAAAGTCTGACAGAGGATCCAACTCTTCCATACAACTATAACAAAGTTTGGCCGTAGTTGTACTTTCCACCTGCCCCAGCAATCACATTTCCATCACTCGGCTCTGATCATAAGGACTGCCAGGCCGAGATTAACCTCTGCTCTCATATGAATGTGTTTTGCAGGCTAATAGCCTTTGCTGGGATCTCGCTATGTGTAGCTACAGGCATGCATTGAGTGCTAAGCCTATACAGAGCTCTTGCAGATGTTAGCATTCTCCTTATGAAATGTGCCCCCCCCCCCCTCCGTATTACGCCATTGAACAACTGGATAATGATCTGGAGGTGCTGGTTGGGGTTATGGTCTCATCAGCAGGACACACCATTATGTTTTTATTGACACTGGCAAAACATAGGAAACAATCACAATTTGAGCAGAAGAGAGAAGAGAAGAAATATTTGGATTCCTAACGCTAAAACCTGACTGATATCTGTCCAACAAATGATTAACCAGTCTAGGCTTTTTGGGACATTTGTAGTAAGCCAAATAATGGTGAGTGTTTCTTTTTATGAAGTCCATGAGACAAACCTTACACGAAGGAGATTTCCTATGTGGATGAGCTAACAAGGTAGCAGTAATTTGTAGGGTACAAAAAGAAGAATAAAACGAGAAGGAAGTTGGGACTTGAAAGCGGAGTTCCAACCGTATAAAATTTTTTTAAAAATTTTTTAAGATTAATATCTTTGGATTAGAACTCATATATATTACTGAAGTTTTTATGATCTATCGCCGCTCGATTGCCGATTTGCAATGAAAAGATATCTTTTATTAGTCTCCTGGCATTTTCCATTTTGAATGTGAAGCCCACAAGCACTATCTTCCGGAATACGGTGCTGCTGAGCGACCAGCATGCACGGCTCGTTCTCGCCCATGCGCAGTGTGTTTGGCTCGCAGCGCCATCAACTTCTGACGTTGCCATCACAACAGGCGGGGTCATCGGAAGTGCCCGCCCCTGTTGTGATGGCAACTGTCGTCATCGCATCACTTCCGGTTTCAGAATATCGCAATCACGAGCGGCTGCGATCCACACCGACTACTGGGAATTATGACACAAAACTCCCAGGAGACAGTGCGCCACCGGATATGAAGGACATATCCGCAGGTGGCAGAAGCTGGAAACTACATGGAAAACAGCAGTACAGTATGTGGGCAAAGAGGCAAAAAAATGTACAATGCTTTATCTATATGTTTTAATAATCATTATAAGAGAAAAAGTTCTAAAGGTGGGTGGAACTCCGCTTTAAATGACGTTGTTGACAGGTTAGGTCAAGATAAGTAGGAAAATGTTTATTAACATGTCAAATATAAATGCATAACATTCATTACAGTGGTGCATATTGTGTATAAAGTATTAACACATAATATACTGTAAATGCACACATGAGTCAAGTCATAAATTGATGAAAATACATGACATGATCAATAAAAGGTAAAAACTGTATGGATATGTATATAAATATATGGACTTGGCAGAAACCAAAAGGCTACTGGATAAAGGATATTAAAGATATTGTAATATGATGGAACTGGGTAGACATTATTCTAGATGTAGTCCTATTTGGGTGTATAGCATAACTAAGCACTTATAATTGTGTGAAATGCGTCTACCGGGCACTCTGGTCTTGTGGTCTCACTCTGGGATGTCCCAATAAAGGATTTTGGATCACAATCGTGGTGTGCAGCCTATTCTTCTTTTTATACATTGATTGCGGAGGCGAGCTGAGGAGGGCACCCACTAGTTCCATCAGGCTCCCTTATCTGACCTGGAGCGGCAAGCCTTCCTTGTCTAAATTTTGTAATTTAAAGGGACCAGGTGGGACAACATCTTATGGAAATTTTGTGGTGTTGGGGTAATACTCTCAAATACCAGCAAAGCAATCAGTATGTAGACCTTATAGGGAGCAGTGTGCTCAAGGAGTTCCTCTTGAAGAGGTCTGCTCGGCTGGTCTAAAGTAACCTCTCAATATGGTGCTGTGTTGGTGATACAGGGCACATGAATGTGTCATACCAGTTACAGGCTGGAACAGGATCCTTCCCCAAGCGGGCAGTAGCATCCAGGGGTTAACCGATCTTGTTTGTTGTTTTTTGTCACAGAGAAGGATGGTTCAGGATATCAGGGCCTGCGCCATTGTCGGTAAAAGGATCTGTGGCCTTCGAGTATTTCTCCTCTTTCCAACCGGGAGGTCTCTCAAGGAGAGCCCCCCACCAAGTACTTGGAGAACCAGCCTTGGCAGGTCCCTAAGGAGTGGGGTCCACCTAAGTTTGGATTAGCTTTGCCCCTCAGGGGGGTTCATGGATTGAGGCCCTTCTTTTTCGGAGGTAGGATCGTTATTGTACCCTTCGTGCAATTTTATGTGTACTGTGCTTTCACGGTTCAGTTTTTTTTTTTTTTCACGGGGTTTTGACAAGCTCCAAACCACATAGCTCCATAAAAAGAAATAGGGTTTAGCCAATCCATCCTTACTCTATCCTTATTCAACAGGAACCCTCCCTAGCCAACATGTGCTATACCTCTCTCACCACTCCCATCACAGTGGGTGAGTGGAACTGACAAAGCAGGAGCTGTGTATAATCACCCAGGGTCCAATATGGCTTCCCAAATCTTGGGAGAACTTAGTGTCCACTGAACCACTGGCTTCTCCAGGATGGTGGCC
The DNA here is from genome assembly GCA_037952925.1 of Lithobates clamitans. Classification (NCBI taxonomy): domain Eukaryota; kingdom Metazoa; phylum Chordata; class Amphibia; order Anura; family Ranidae; genus Lithobates; species Lithobates clamitans. Next base: position 4,007,771 of record JBBGZY010000480.1, on the reverse strand, counting down.
AGGAGCCCAGTATAGATGATAAGTCAGTTTTCTGTAATGTTCCCCAAGCACCAGAGGTAAGCAGCGATCACAGGATTGTGTTTTTGCTTCTGGCACTAATCAAGAAGTGGGTGTGCGGTCTGTAGATCACCTCCTCACTCTCTATCTATCTAACTATCTATGCCATACCACCCAACATTTTGAGATGGAAATGAGGGACACCTACTAAAAAATGCATATGGGTATAGGACATGCCCCCTGCCACACCCCCTTAAAGGAGAATTAACCCAAAAAAATGGTTAATTAAATCCAGAAGGGCTTTTTTTTACCACTACTATTCCTTTATATTGGCTTTTAAAATGTAGAAATGCAGCAATTTAGAAATTGGATGAAAAGTTTAGCACTGGGAAACACTTTTTGAAAGATAAAAAGTGCATTTTATATACAACTATATAGATCAGACCAAAATGAGGGACAAATGAGGGGGAAAGAGGGACAGAGGGACATTGCTTCAAATCAGGGACAGTCCCTCGAAATCAGGGACAGTTGGGAGCTAAGGTCTATGCATCTACAGTATCTATCTACATCTCCCTATCTCATCTATTTGACTATTCATCTCTATCTATCTATCTATCTATCTATCTATCTATCTATCTATCTATCTATCTATCTATCTATCTATCTATCTATCTATCTATCTATCTATCTATCTATCTATCTATCTATCTATCTATCTATCTATCTATCTATCTACTGTAACTATATACAGTATATTCTGTAAATATATATCTTCATATATATCTTCACATGTCTCCCTATCAATGCATATGATAGACATATGATAGACAATAGCCTCAACTTATTACTGGGGGGGGGGGGGGGGCGTGCTCCTCCATAATTAATACTGTCCCAATGCTAGGGCGGCCCCTGGATGAAGTTTACAATAATGAAGCAATTGCTGTGTTGAAAAGGCTTTTACTGGTTTCCTCCCTCAACTCCAAGTTTGTCTTTTATTTGTATTTTTCCAGCCAAGGGAAAAAAAACATATTGGGAATGAGACCTGCATGATCTCACCCCTCTTGTATTTGTACTAAGTCAGATGAACTCAGGACAATCGGTACAATTAACCCAGAGGCTGCTGGAGTTGCCTTCCTTATTAGCTGCCGATTGTAAATTTCTTTTCCATTTTATGGGACTAATTCTGAAACAGTTTACAAAGGCGTTCTTGTATACCTGCAGCATCGTTCTAATGGACACATTGGACGATGGGAGAAGATTGGGTGGACTCAGAGCTAACTGAGAGAATCAGTCCCAGCTTGGTTTATCGAATGATAACAATAATAATACTTTTTAAAGATTTATATTTCCCCCTCATATGGCTTTACCTAAGTATCTGGTCAGAAGACAACTCTTGGATTGATGGGTCAGAACTGAGAGGTCCCATGAGCTCAGACATGTTCTGCTTTGTCAACCACCTGACAGCATGTCGATAATCCATTCTCTCTGAGCTCCTGAGTGTGCATTACGGCAATAAATAACTGATCCCTGTAGTTAGGAGAAATTTTAAAATGTTAGAAGGCATTTTCTTAATTGGGAGATAATATATGCAGTTGAGAAGGGAGTTAAGTGGGGTACACACTATAAGAAAATCGGGCAAACGATCAAATGTAGGCGTCAATCCCACACCCATATGTAAATGGCGATCGCACTACACTTGTGAGGTATTGCCGTGAACGTTATAGTGAGAGCAATAATTCTAGCACCAGACCAACTGTGTAACTCTAAACCGATAACCTGTAAAGGCTTATAAAATATTGCCTATGGAGATTTTTAAGTACCGTAGTTGGCACCGTTCAACGAGCGTGTGCCATTTTTAAGTGTGACAAGTTAGGTATCTATTTACTCATCTTTTATAGTTTACCAAACAATGGGTATTATATTGCATCTGCAAAACTCGTTAAAGTGTATCTTTTCAAAAAATTTTCTTTTGAAAAACTTTTTTGCAGGGTCAACAGATATTTTTGCATTCGTCAAATAGATTTAATAAAACGTGTTTAATAGTATTCTTAACAAAATAAAAGGGACTAAATATGAAAAGTTCATTGCTAGGGAACATACTCTTTAAAATTGATATTTTAGTTTTTTGGTAGATGCTGAAGAGTTATCCACCTGGCGCTTTCTTATGTCTGTTAAACAGATCCTTATACTTCAATTACTATGTCTGCACATCTGCTGTGGCCATAATGATATACTTTTAATATATTATATATAATGGAGAATGCAACAGTAATGCCGCGTACACACGGTCGGACTTTCCGGCATACTTGGTCTGGCGTACCAGATTTCGTCGGACAATTCGATCGTGTGTGGGCTCCAGCGGACTTTGTTTTCTCAAAAGTTTGACGGACTTAGATTTGAAACATGTTTCAAATCTATCCGACGGACTCGAGTTCGGTCGAAAAGTCCGCTCGTCTGTATGCTAGTCCAACGGACAAAAACCGATGCTAGGGCAGCTATTGGCTACTGGCTATGAACTTCCTTGTTTTAGTCCGGTCCTACGTCATCACGTACAAATCCGTTGGACTTAGGTTGATCATGTGTAGGCAAGTCCATTCATTCGGAAAGTCTGTCGAAAAGTCCACCGGGCAAAGTATGCCATAAAGTCCGGTCGTGTGTACGCGGCATAGGAGTTGAAACAAACAAAGATGGACAGAAGCACCCAATATTATCAAATGGATAGGACATCTTTGGGAATTTCGGAAAGTCAATCTTCTTGTTGGAGGATCCAATATAAATAAGAAACCAGTCCACCAAGCTCCATCTAAAATATCAGTTTTATGTGGATCCATTCTTTAAGCAGTATTTAAAAATGTATATGGGAAAATAGGTAAAAGTTGACTTTTCCTTTAAACAAGAACTGTCTGTGTTGCCCTTTAGTCAAACACTAGACACTTGACTTGCCTTGGCTAAAAAGAGCCATCTGCCCCTTAATATAGAGAAACGTATAGCTTTTATAGTAATACTTCCATAATCATTTTCACAGCTGCACACCTATAAAACTATCATAAAATGCAGGAATGAGAACCCTTAAATTAATTTTTCCTAAGGTTGTCCATGATTTATAATATTATACAGCTAATATATGAAAAGCTAGTGCTGCAGGGAGGGATACAAAGGATATTTTAAGGTGATATTTATCTGCACAGCGAGCCAAGATTTGGAATCATTCTTGCGTTCTTATGTGGGGCCTGTAGGGATTATACAGTAGTCAAATTCCAGTGACGTGAACAGAGCGCATTGACAGGGCGTTCGTGATTAAAGAAAGCCTGCCTTCCATCTGTATAGAGTTCAGTGTTACAGATGCAGGGAAGGCAGAGGGAAGGAATGATTAATAAATACTGAATTAACTGCATAACCAAGGGGGGATATCTGTATTAATAACGCTATAGAAGTAAATGGTGTCTGCCACAGGCCTGCTACGCCCATAAACTGTTTAAATAGGTGTAAAAAATGGACAAATATTACTAACATCTGCCAGGAACCTTGTTAACTTTGGGGGTATTGTGTTTAATGACTCAGTACATACCAAAAAAGCCCACGATATGTTTAACCACTTCAGCCCCGGAAGAATTTACCCCCTTCCTGACCAAAGCACTTTTTGCGATTCGGCACTGCGTCGTTTTAACTGACAATTGCGCAGTCGTGCGACGTTGCAACCAAACAAATTGACGTCCTTTTTTCCCCACAAATAGAGCTTTCTTTTGGTGGTATTTGATCACCTCTGCGGTTATTTTTTTTTTGCGCTATAAACAAAAAAAGAGCAACAATTTTGAAAAAAAAGCAATATTTTTTTTACTTTTTGCTATAATAAATATCCCCAAAAAATATATAAAAAAACTAATTTCTTCCTCAGTTTAGGCCGATATGTATTCTTTTACATATTTTTGGTAAAAAAATCGCAATGAGCGTATATTGATTGGTTTGCGCAAAAGTTATAGCGTCTACAAAATAGGGGATAGATTTATGGCATTTTTATTATTAATTTTTTTTTATTAGTAATGGCAGCGATTAGCGATGTTTTTCATGACTGCAACATTATGACGGACACATCGGACACTGTTGACACTATTTTGGGACCATTGTCATTTATACAGCGATAAATGCTATAAAAATGCACTGATTACTGTGTAAATGACACTGGAAGGGAAGGGGTTAAACATTAGGGGGCGATCAAGGGGTTAAGTGTGTCTCCTACCTGTGGGGGAGAATTGCCTCACTAGAACATGACAGAGATCACTGATCCCGATGACAGGAAGCACGTAGATCTCTGTCATGTTTCCAGGCAGAACAGGGACACCGACGGACATCGAGTCAGTGGGACCCACGGGCACGGTCACGGAGTATGCAGCACGCGCCCACAATGCCGCATCTTAAAGAGGACGTACAGGTACGCCCATTTGCGCAGCCGTGCCACTGTACTGATGTACATTGTTGTGCACTGGTCGGCAAGCGGTTAAAGGCATGCCCGGAGCTACGAGAAAAAAATGAATTAAGCATGTGCCATTTCTTCAGAGCCCTGTGCCGTGAGCCAGAGTCCGCGAACCCTGAAGCAAGACGGGTGAAGATGAAAGCTGTATCCAGCAATGACATTGCATCGCTGGAAGGCTTCGTTTTCAGGTAAGTTTCACATGAGTTTTACATGACTGAGTGGAAGAGAAATCAGGCAGTTTAGGGTTTTTTTATTAAAGAAAAAAGAAAGTAATGGCAATTACTGGATTGGTTGGAAAACTGGGCTGATGGTGAGGAGCATGGGAAGATTGAGGAAGAGTCAGTTGGAGATCAGAAGTCATCAGATGCATGTACTTCCCTTCCACCCATATTGTTGGTTCATGTTAAAGCTGTTGTAAACCTCTGCACGTTTTTTTTTTTTTTCTTACTTGCAAGGCAAAGGCATAATGTGCTAGTATGCATTAAATACTACCACATTATGTGAAACTTACCTGAAAACGAAGCCTTCCAGCGATGCAATGTCATCACTGAACACAGCTTTCATCTTCATCCGTCTTGCTTCCGGGTTCGCGGACTCTGGCTCCCAGCACAGGGCTCTGAAAAAATGGCAAGAGTGGCCGTTCCTTCAGAGCTCATGTTCCAGTGATGTAACTGGCTGCATGTACAGTAACTATCTCCTAAACGGCGAGCATTTAGAAGATATATACACTACCTATAGGTAAGTCTATAGGTAAAATTCAAAGTTGGAAGTTTACTTCCTCTTTAATTTAAATTTGGAAGTTGTAGTGGAAGTTGGTGGCTTGGGGTCTTTAAAGGAGTTATAAAAATCTGGTGTTTTTGGTAAAACGGTGGGTACCCATCTTCGGTATGGTGTCCTCTAGTTGGTTGTTCAGCTCACCGGGTAGTTGTAGACAGGTATGTGTCTGAGGTCAGCTAGGATAGTTCCTGAAGCAGTGTTTTGAAGATGGTGATATTAACTTAGCAAACTGGTGCCACAGACTCAAGGATTAGTTACATGTTACCTTCAAAGACCTGCCACCTCATTTGATGTGTAATGTTTCGTTTTTATTTCATTTTTAATGTTATTTGATAATAAAAGGTCTCTATGGTCTTTTGACTGTATTTTGGAGTATTGTGCTTATTTTGGGGATATAGGGATGTGGAGTTGGGGAAGGTTGGCCAGATGTAGATATATGGGTAACTTCTAATCCATGCAGGTCATGACACTGACCATGGTTATGTTTGATTGGCTGGTTGGTAACACAGCTGAATGGTGGGAATTGTGTAACCCTTTTCAAATTCTCAAATTCTCAAACTGGTTTGATAGATTAGGTAGGTCCTCATATTACATAGGTCTTAGTATAGCTGTATGATATATGGTAAGCCTAATGCCGCGTACACACGAACGGACTTTCCGGCATACTTGATCCGGCGGACCAGAGTCCGTCGGACAATTCGATCGTGTGTGGGCTCCAGCTGACTTTTTTTTCTCAAAAGTTTGACGGACCTAGAAATGAAACATATTTCAAATATGTCCGATGGACTCGAGTCCGGTCGAAAAGTCCGCTCGTCTGTATGCTAGTCCGACGGACAAAAACCGACGCTAGGGCAGCTATTGGCTACTAGCTATGAACTTCCTTGTTTTAGTCCGGTCGTACGTCATCACGTACTAATCCGTCAGACTTTGGTTGATTGTGTGTAGGCAAGTCCGTTCATTTGGAAAGTCCGTCGTAAAGTCCGTCGAAAAATACGCCGGACCCTTTCTAATTTAGAAAGGGCGGGTAATAGATGGGTGGGGTAGGACGGGAACATTTTTTATATGGTTATTATTAAAGAAGGGAACTTCAGTGTCTCTAGCTCTTGTTTGTTTATTCTTTTTTGAAAAGAAGCCACAATGATGTGAACTCGAGAAGGGACGAGTTTTGAACGTCAAGTTGAAAAGGGTCTCTCAAAAGAAAACACTGAAGTGTAAAAAGTGTACAAAGTCTGCCGTAAAGTCCGCTCGTGTGTACGCGGCATAAGGGCCATATCTGCCTAGCAATCCCGTAGCTAGTGATAATTCATTAGGATCACTAGAAAATCCTGGGAGGATGCATACCTGCCCTTCCCTCACTGGCTTTGGCAGGGTGATGATGCTCCCTCACTGCCAAAAACACTGCAGAACCGTAATCCTAACCTCCTATAACCACCACCGTCACCACCAGTGTTACTACCTGACCAGCTGGAGGAACACTGTGTTTTTGGAAGCAAGGAGGTGATGCCCTACAGATGTAGCTGGTACAGGAGCAAAACATACAAAGTAAATATACATCCTTCGTGTATTTTCAAGCGCTCCTGGTGTTGGCAAATTCTTGCTAGTGATAGGATCGCCATTGTGATATAGGCCTATAGTTTTGAGAAAAAGGCAGCTATAACAAACTGATAAACCTTCTAACGTTTTCACGCTATTGTTTTAGTTACTGTCTGTGTTCTCATTGGATAGATTTCCTTTAGTTCTATTCCTATCTGGCACCACTGGTCAAGACAGGAAGTCAAAGAAGGTCTACCATAGGGGAAAAAAGCAACTCGGAGAGGGAGATGCAGCACTAGTATCAGGAAAATGCAGACAGGAAGTGAGTTTACTAGTCTGCTGAAGTCATGTCACAGGATATATATATATATATATATATATATATATATATATATATATATATATATATATATACAGTATATACACACTATATTACCAAAAGTATTGGGACGCCTGCCTTTACACGTACATGAACTTTAATGGCATCCCAGTGCAGGCCGGTCAGCTTCCTCAACACCAAACTCACTAATACATGTCTTTATGGACCTAGCTTTGTGCTCTGGTCCCAATCACCAAATAAGTTTATCTTGGTCTCATCAGACCACAGGACATGGTTCCAGTAATCCATGTCCTTAGTCTGCTTGTCTTCAGCCAACTGTTTTCGGGCTTTCTTGTGCATCATCTTTAGAAGAGGCTTCCTTCTGGGACGACAGCCATGCAGACCAATTTGATGCAGTGTGCGGCGTATGGTCTGAGCACTGACAGGCTGAGCCCCCCACCCCTTCAACCTCTGCAGCAATGCTGACAGCCCTCATACGTCTATTTCCCAAAGACAACCCTGGATATGACACTGAGCACGTGCACTCAACTTCTTTGGGTAATCATGGCAAGGCCAGTGGAACCCTTCCTGTTAAACCGCTGTATGGTCTTGGCCACCGTGCTACAGATCAGTTTCAGGGTCTTGGCAATCTTCTCATAGCCTAGGCCATCTTTATGTGGAGCAACAGTTCTTTTTTTCAGATCCTCAGAGAGTTCTTTGCCATGAGGTGCCATGTTGAACTTCCAGTGACCAGTATGAGAGAGTGAGAGCGATAACACCAAATTTAACACACCTGCTCCCCATTCACACCTGAGACCTTGAAACACGAGTTACATGACACCAGGGAGGGAAAATGGCTAATTGGGCCCAATTCGGACATTTTCACTTAGGGGTGTGCTCACTTTTGTTGCCAGCGGTTTAGACATTAATGGCTGTGTGTTGAGTTATTTTGAGGGGACAGCAAATTTACACTGTTATACAAGCTGTACACTCACTACTTTACATTGTAGCAAAGTGTAATTTCTTCAGTGTTGTCACATGAAAAGATAGAATAAAATATTTACAAAAATGCGAGGGGTGTACTCACTTTTGTGAGATACTGTGTGTATATATATATATATAAATATATATATATATATATATATATATATATATATATATGCTATATAGCGCAGTTGTGTACATCTCAGAAATGGCTAGGCCGAAATATGAACCCTTCAGTGGGTGAAACGGTCCACGTATGTGTATTTCAGCTATTGATTTAGCTGGTTGCCTTGCAGTTCATCTTTAATAAAAATAAGCAAACAAGAAAAACATTGAAAAAAAAGATCATTAGAGAATTGTGGGTGGTTTTACAACTTTGTAGTCCCAGAAATCAATTTAGTAACTGTATGCATTTCCATTGGTATTTATATTCTATATGCTCCAGCTAAAACCTGACACTTTACAAGAGTCTGTTACAGCAGTGCAGGAAATGGACCTCATATGTGCTCATTTACCATGTAAACGGCCGGGGAACGTCAGTAAAATGATGTGGGTTTTGGACTGAGATTAGTGAAGTATTGATGAAGGGGTAAAAAATGGACTCTGTTGTGTCTTGAAACATTGCATTCTTTTACATGATGATTTCTTTAACCCTTTTGTGACCAGAGGTTATTTACATGTAGATACCCAGGCTACATTTAGCAGCATCAGAATGCATTGATTCATTTGGCGATAACTCTGTAATGAATTGCGTACCATGTTCACAATTTTTATTTTAAGGCATATAAGGATTTCATTTGATACACTGTTTTGATTTTAAAAAACCCTACCTTTTTTTACTAATGGACTGTCACATGCACAAAATAGAAAAATAAAATAAAAAGTTTAATTATATCCATTTTTTTTTATTAAATATTTTTATTTTATTTTTTTATTATTGAATGTTTTGTAAGTCTTACAAAAACCAAACGTACAAAAAAGAAAAACGCAAAATGAAAAGAGAAGTACAGTAAAATGGACAGCAGCATCATAATCCTGAGCAGTTCTGATATACAGATCTTTATATACTTTATACTTTTAAAGATATAAGATTAGTAAATCAAAATAAAGTCTCTTCATAAGAAAAAACATATCTATTGCTCTGTACTATTCAGTGCTTTACAAAAGTTTACACAAAGTACAGCAGATAACACAAGATTATATACTAAATGTCTTAACTATTAGCACATCGGTAAATAATTCCACCATCCCTGCACATACAAACATTGTGCCCGTCTCCAGGTTCATCCGTACCTATCGTCCTGTATACCATTAGGCAAGGGATCATACTTATCTGGGGATGCAGGTACAAAAGTATGAATCCGCTACATTGTGACACCTTCTAGCATTGAAAAATCCATAAAGACAGGGGAGCTAAGCCAGGGGTTTGCAACCATGGATCCCACAACTTCTCAAATCTGCAAGGCGTTCCCCTTTGTTGAAAGATATGGCGTACTTCAAGGCGTGTAGAATTTATCTGTGATCGCCACTCCTCCAACATAGGTGGGATAGGGGACAGCCATTTAGATGCAATGCATTTACGTGACAAAAATAATAATATAGAAAAAGGGTTTCTAACAGTAGGTGGAAAAACTTCCTCATCCAAAAACCCCAATGCACACATCAACGGATCCTTTATCAAATTAACCTGAAATGTCCTATTGATAGTGTCAATGATTAGGTGCCAGTGGTAAACCAGCTTGGGGCAGCGCCACAGGAAATGTAACAGAGCTGAAGCGTTGTGGCAGCACGGGCAATCAGAATCTTCCTTGCGATTCCATCGATGGAGGTGTATGGGCGTTCTATACGATCTATGAATTACAAACAGTTAGGACAACCTCTGCGTGAGCGTGAGGAAGATCATTTAAACCTGACCTAGTATCGCCTGCCAGGTCTCAACTGTTTCCCCAATATCTTTTCCCCATCCTATCCTACCAGGGATTCAAATGTTAGCCTAGGATTTAACTATTTCAATTTTTAAACAAATTTATAGATTTTTTTAATATGGAAATTATATGTGACAATTACAGTATTAATTAGATAAATGCTGCCAACTTCAGACCGCAGGGGCATCTGTATCAGTATGATCTGCAGACTGAAGGCTTATTTTTTATCAATGAAGCCTTCAGGCTGCATGCAACCATTATAGATGACATAGTGGTCACATGATCGGAAGCCACTCTAGTTCCAAAGCTGTCCATGACAGTTGGGATTAAGAGCCTCCAGCCGCACAAAGAAGGGTGGAAGGGGAGATGTTTACTAAAAATCCTAGCAGATGGATTGTGGGTGGAAAAAGATAAAAGCTCAGTTGAAGTCTTAAAATACCTCTTTGCTCTTGGAGATGCTGCTTCTCCCTCCAGTGCTCCATGCTGACATAACTACTGGACACACCATTTATCACTCACTTGTAGCCTTCAGGCGGGGGGGCAGGGACATGTCTGACCAAATCTGTTAGATAACATAGTGGTACTGGGCATGGCATTTAATTTTGTAGCCAACCTGACTACACAGTTATACAGTATATAAACAATATAACAGGAAAGTGAAGAAAAGGGCTATACAAATGTATACTATTTTTACAATATCTATTTTATTGAATATCTAGTTCTGTGACTTTATTTGGTCATTGATAGGATCCTCTTGAAAGTGTGTTGAGATATGCTGTTTGAATGCTCTTGGGGCGGCAGCATTCCCTTCTACTTTGACATTCTCTGTGCTTATTAGGTCCATTGTGTTCCACTCACTTGCTATCCTCAAAACTCAACTAGAAGTGAGAAGAAACCTCCGAAGTGAAGGAAAATTACCCCTCTGTCACTTGTCACCTAAGAGGTGTTCCCATTGGGAGGTCTCCTCTCCACTCCTATGCTGGTGATATCTGTTAATTCTAGGCTCCCCAACGTAACAATCTATTGGTGGTTTCATAACCTGATCATGGTTGCTGTAGATGAAAACCTGGAAATTTTTTTGGTAATTCTTTATTTAGTACGTCTGAAGAACATCTGTTACAAACTCTATCTAGGCAAAGTATAGTAACAGCAAACTGTTTTGGGAAAGGATCAAAGTACTAATAACAATCAGGTTCAGATTAACATTCTTTGAACAGTTAAATGAGAAGATGTTAACATTTATATATAGTACACGATGAAAGCCATCAGTAAACTCTAAACATTCAGAAAGCAAGCCAGTGAGGCATATAATCACAACAGGTATCAGTAACTTTGTCAGCCATACCCAACATACCCTTAGGGTTATCAAGACGTACTAACTAGGGAATAGGGAAAATGAATGGGGATCAGTTTTTATTAAACAGGAGGGGGTATGTGGAAAGAGGATAGGGTAGATAAGACAGGGGATGTCACTCCATGGGGGTAGTAAAACAAGGGATTGGATGTCGAAAATGTAGTCAACAAGAGCTAGATAGTGTTGATGTTCTCAAGTCATAGGTCATTGCTTGTTTGTAGGGATCAGTAGTTGTGAAGTATAGTCAAGGTCCATGTCCCCCCAAATTTTTCTTCAGAGTTGTGTAGGGTAGAAGTGAGGTCTTCCATGTAAAGGATATCATTTGTCTTGGGGTACCATAGAGATCTGGTTGGCAGATTTGTCTGCTTCCAGAGGAGAGGAATGCAGGTTTTTACCGCGTTCAAGAGATGAATAGTGAGGTAAGCATTGTACTTAGATACAGGTCTTTCTGTCGGGTGGAAAAGACAAGCCGCATGCCTCTGGCTCAAGTCTACCGAGGTCAGCTGTCTGATTGTGGTTGTCACATCTTCTCAAAATGACTGAAATTTTGGACAATACCAGAAAATGTGTGACATTGTGCCAATAGCACTGACACAATGCCAGCAGGTATCAGGGATGTAGCGACTCTGTGTAAAACGAATGGCACTTTGTACCATCTGGATAGTATCGTATATCCCATTTCCTGAATCCAGTTGGCTATAAACAATTTGAAGGATAGGAGCAGTATCATCTATTTGTTAGGACGTGAATCTGGTCCCTGGTCCTGACTCACATTTTTATATAAACGGTGGGAAGAACGGACCATTTTATTCCTTGTGCTTGTGGATCCTGTGACTGCTGTTACTCGGCATCTAATCAATGGTGATTTCACATTTAACCACCTGCAGAACGCTCACAGTAAATTTACTGCGAGCGGGTGGCAGGTACTAGCACATCACGTACATGTACTTTGCCAGCCTTCTTGCAGCCTTCTTGCAGGTTTGGGGCGAGCATGTGCGGGCCCCCTGACCAACCCACGCTGTGATTGGCACAAGCTTAGCAGCAGATTTCACCCAATTGTTTCAGATGAAACCTGCTGATCGGTTTCCAATCACACACACAGTGTTCTGTGTCTACAAACATACAGACCTCTGTATACATAGGAACAGCGATCTGGCTGTTTCTTCTCCCTGAAAAATGGGGGGAAAAAACAGCCAGATTCGAAGGAAAAAGCAGCACACGTTACACATTGTTAGGCACACAATTAACCCTTTGATTGCCCCTAGATGTTAACCTCTTCCCAGCCAGTGTCATTAGTACAGTGTCAGCATACAGTATTATCACTAATCACTGTATTAGTGTCACTAGCGACATCCTTGTCAGTTAGTGACCCTCCTAGCCAGTGTCTGTTAGCACCAGATTGCTCTCCACCCTATCACAGTTCCACTATAAGTCACATAAATTACAGTATAATATACATATATACAGTATATAATATACAATCTATAGCTGTGTAAATTCAAGTACTGTATATAGACCATAGTTTGTAGGCGCCATAACACACAAAACAATTAATATGCAATTATTGGTTTTTTTTTTTTTTTATAGCAAAAACACGTACTAGAATACAATTTGGCCTAAATTTATGAAGGAATTCATTTTTTTTTTTTTGGATATGTTTTATAATAGAAGTAGAAAAAAATCTGTTTTTTTTTCTAAATTTTTTTTTTTTCATTTATATAATAAAAAATGTAAAAACCCAGTGGTGATCAAATATCACCAAAAGAAAGTTCTATCTACGTGACAAAAATGATATAAATTTAATTTGGGTAGTGTTACTTGACCTCGCAATTGCCAGTTAAGGTAGCACAGTGCTGAATAGTAAAAAAAATGCCCTGATCATGAAGGGGGTAAAACCTTCCAGAGGTCAAGTGGTTAAAGAGATGATCTCACAAACAGATGTTACCCCTGAATTCCAGCTGCCATTTTTCAAGGGCAATATGCAAAATTTCAAGGAGTAATCTGATCGTTACCCATTTTTCTGCCATATTCACATGCATGGACAATAAAGTGACCCGGTCTGTTCTGCCAGTGATAATACATACCAGAAATTTCACTGGAACTCAAATTTTTCCTGGATTTGTGATATACTTTTAAATAAAATGTCTGCTTTATCAATTACAGTTCTGTAAAAGAAAGTGTTTTCCATGGCATGTGTGTTTTCGATCATTTCCTTCATACAAAATGGAAGATGCATGATATTTACAGCCTTCATTCTGTGTGAGAAATAAAAGGGAAAATCTTGTAGCCAGGGCCTTGTGTATGTCTGCATATAATTATATGCTATGGAAACTGAGTATATATCCTAAAATGACAAGGATTATAGTAGTTCTGCAGTTTTACTTTCCTATAGATTACTTGACCTTACATTATAGTAAAACAGATAATTATAAATGACCGATTCCTGGCACACGGTGAAGAAGCAAGACAAGCAACATTTTGGCTATAACACCTGTTATAGGTTTTGTGTAATAAAACACACAGGAAAAAAAAAACTGAAGTGCATAGACCCCATTTCAAGCCATCTGTTTTGTGGCTGTTTGGGGTCATGTGTTTCCCGATGGTGCTTCTTCACTGGCGAACAAGATGCTGCAGTGCTTTGCCAGAAAGGGAATGGTGCCTTTGAAGCAGGTATTACCGCCAACGATAGGATCACTAATTTGACATGCTGCTTAGGAAGATATTTTCTTTCCAGGTGAAGGGCTTCAGACAAAACAGAAAGTAAGGATTAATCCCTCAAGTAGAGTTACAAAATTAATTTGAAACCCTCTTCTCCTCTGCTCATTATTTTTTTAATTTTTTTTGCAATTAAACAGTGATATTTTGTGGAATAACCACATATTAGCGCAAAGAATACCTATCTGGTTCTTCAGATTTAAGAAACTAGAAAATGAGTTAACCTTTAAGAGGCACCATGGAAATTGTGACAAAATCAGGATTCAGCCTTCAAACCACTGGCTACCAGGGACATTTTCTCCAGCGTTAAATTCATTTTAAAATTGTTAAAAAATCATTTTGAGTCCTGACCTTGTCACTATACAGTATCCTAAGCCCTTATGAAGGGAGAACAGCTTGGCCCCCGAAATGTGTTGGCTTTTGGTTTCTTGGAGTAAAACTCTTCTGGCTTTGGGGTTGATTTATTAAAACTGGAGGGTGCAAAATCTGGTGCAGCTCCGCATAGAAACCAATCAGCTTCCAGGTTTTCTTTTGTCAAAGCTTACTTGGACAAGCAGGAGTTAGAAGCTGATTGGTTACCATGCCCAGCTGTACCAGATTGTACACTCTCTTGGCCACTTTGGTTCACCTCTTGACCCCTGCATTCTTTGTTAGGTGTCAGAAACCATGAAATCAGGCCGAGACAGAAGTACAGTTAAATCACACTTGTTTAATAAAAAAGTAAAAAGAACAAACGTAGTCAAAACATAGCCAAAGTTCAGTAGGACGGATAGTCAGCCAAGCCAGAAGTCAGGGATCAACGTAGTGAAACAGCAAGCAGGATCTGGAGCCAGAAGGGATGTCAGCAAAGCAAGTCTTTAAACAGGAACGCAGGAGATCTTCTATGTGATGTTGACCAAGGCGAAGGCAGAGATACTCTGGACTGGACAGCTTAAGTAGGCAGGACTGACAAGCAGGATATCATCAACAGCTGAGTAACTGTGGAGAGAGATGGGAGCTGGCAATTAGCCGACAGCTGTGCAGCCAGCTCAGAGAAGGAAGGGCTGAGCCCAGCCCTGACATTAGGCTAGCCATACTCATTAAATATTTCTCCCCACGGACTGAATAGAGGGTTCAGTAGATTCCCCCATGCACAATAAAAAGCATAGTTGCTGTTCACCTTTATATTCTGACAGTCACTCCTACGACTCTAAAGCCCTGTACACACGACCGGTTTTGCCGTCGGCATAAACTCTGAAGGTTTTTCCGATGGAACTCCGACGGAATTCCATTCAAGCGGTCTTGCCTACACACGGTCAAACCAAAGTCCGACCGTCAAGAACGCGGTGACGTACAACACGTATGACGGGACTAGAAAAAGGAAGTTCAATAGCCAGTCGCCAATAGCTTCCGTCTCGTATTTGCTTCAGAGCATGCATCGTTTTTGGTCCGTCGGAACAGTATACGGACGAGCGGTTTTCCCAATAGGAATTGGTTCCGTTGGAAATATTTAGAACATGTTCTATTTCTAGGTCCGTCAGAATTCTCTAAAAAAGAAAGTCCGATGAGGCCTACACACGATCGGAATATACGATGAAAAGCTTCCGTCTGACTTTTTCTGTCGGACATTCCGCTCATGTGTACGAGGCATTAGTATACCCAAACAGTGACTACATCTGATGGCTGCAGTCACTGTTCAGGCAAGAACAGTTCCCAGTTCACTTACCAGCACACTTGCAAATATATGCATAAGCTGCAGCAGCCATGTGGCAATACCCCAATGTACTACAGTGCTAACGCTATAGTTTTGAGAGCCTTCCAAATTTGTGCACATTATAGAGTTAGGACTGCAATCAACTGGGGTGCAGTGACCTGACAGCTGCAGCTTATGCATATATTTGCAAATGTGTGCAAACAAAACCCTTTGTTTTTAACGAGAGCTGTTAGACAGGGTCAGTTCAGTTTGTTGCAGGTTGGCTGGTAAGTGACAAGGATAAATCCAAGGGAAAAAAAACAGATGCATGCGTAAGCCACAGAGCCTCGTCATGGCACCATGGCATCTGTGGTACCTAACACTAACTTCTAAGTGTCTCCACAGTGGAGGCACATGCATTCTGATGGATAGGTGAGGGCAGGTGGACTAAAGGGGAGCCCACCCCTTCTTAAAGGTACAGGAGCACACTGAGCACCCAGCATGTAGCTCAATGGCTGCAAAGATGTCAGTGCGGTGACTGACCAATATACACGACGATGATATAAAAAAGACGCCACTGCCCCCATCTCTAGCTGGCCATCGCAGTAAGCAGCATTGGAAGGCTACATAAAATAAAAAAACTGGCTGGTAAGTGAGCTGAGAATTTTTGTTTGTTTTTTGGCATGCATATGCTCCTTGCTACAAAAGCTAGTTATAGATTGTGGTGGTTTCCATTTATTTGTACACGGGGGGCCTGGACAACAGGGGGATGGGGGAACAAATATTAGAACGAACCCCCCTGCGGTGCAGTCTGAGGGAGAAAGAGTAGAAGCCGTCAGCACTGCAGGGGGATCCACAGAACTCACAAGTGTCCACAATAAGGCAGTATAGCCAACCCTCCAGCTTTGTGGGTGCCTGGGCCACCCTTTTGAACTGATGGGGCCCAGGCCCAATACAGGTTGGGTGGCTGGTTTTCCATCCCCAGTTCCTTGGATTTCCAGATTGAAATTTATCGCTCCGGATGGTGCTGATACGCCCATAGCTTGAATTTTGAAGGGTGTATGGCCACCATTAAATGCCCTAGTAGGTCGCCACAAGTTTAAGAGCAGTCTAGTTGGAATCTATATATTTCTTTGCTGAAAGACTTTGACTCCACAAGAATTACTTAGGAACAATTCCAGATCCAACTCATCCAATTTTCTCCACCCTTGGATTGAAGGCTTACTTATTGAAAGCATGACTTTTCTTGAGCAACCATAATGTTTCAAACCACAACATGTTATGAGCTAATTATTCACCCAATTAAATGACTAGAACTCAGAGAAGAGAAGAGATTTTGGCTAATTCTGCCTTAACTGTTTTTTTAAAAATAACACTTAATCTTGACACAACTGCAGCACTTCAAAAGTCCATATATAAAGGCCATCATTTACTACCCAAGACCAAAAGTGTCATATTTATGTAAACCCCATCTCCTCAACACCTCTCTGTATATTAGACAACGTGCACACAAGCACAGTTTTGTTCATCGTGGCTGCATCAGCTGTTCCTTATCCTCACGCTGAAGTTAGCCTGTTGTCAGGCCAGATACAAAATACTGTAAAACACAGAATGACCTTGTTGGGATCGCTATCTGGCCTAGGCTACAAGCCATCACAGCCAGATGTCTCCCAGCTGTGCACGTTGCGCCGCTTGCCAGGCAGCCAATGGAGACCTTTTTTTTCTGCTTTCAATCTTGAGCTCTTGTGGAACTTATCTACACAAGCCAGGGAGGTCTCACATTGCAAAGCGCAGCTCCCTTCTCCAGGAGGCTGAGCCTCAAATATTTATTAACAACGTTATTTCTCGAAGAAGACAAGACAGAGCCAAACTGGATTAGAGAGAAAAGAAAAAGCCATGTGTTATTGAAGTCACCTCAAACGGCTCTTAAAGTAGATGTAACGCTAATTGCTAAAATCTCATATAAGCTTTAAAATGTTCATGCAATTTACAAAAGTCCTTTTCAATAAAATGTTCAAATGATAGCAGATCTGTAATTATGAATATATCAACAAATGTGTTTTTTTTTGCAAATAGTGTATGTACCTGGATGTGACTTAGTATCAGCCTCTTGCAGTCTACTGTATAGCAGAGCTTAGAGAGAGGGCGGAGGAGAAACACAAGAAGCCAATAAGGTGTGTTGCAGTGCAAGGAACATACTGATAGATGGGGAGAGCAAAGTGACAGAGAGATGAGCTTGCACCAATGGAAGGAGCGCCAGACCAAATGATAGTAGAGTCCTAATTAATTTATTAGTGTACAATAAAAAAACAGCAAAATGTTTTCTCACGTCCAGAATACACTCCCCCTTCATCAGGGCTTCAGTTAAAATAAAGAAATTTGAATAGACTCCAAATAGGGCTTTCCTGTGTGCATCTATGTAGAGAAGTTAAAGTGGAATTCCATGCAAAAACTAAAATCCCACCAAAATTCTAACACTAACCTCTCTAACCCTGAAAAGAAAAAACGAGTATACATACCTTTTCTACAGGCGATCCGACCCGATCTCAGATGGCGGAAGCTCTGATCCCACGCAGAGCTGTCAGCCGCGGGTTCGTTGTGTAGACGGGTGCAGAGGACACGTCCGTCAACGGAAGCCTCATAGTAACTCTATGGGTGACGTCACTTCCCATTCATTTCACAGCCATTGTCGGACGTGTACTCAGCAGAGCTTCCGCTGCTAAAGATCAGGTCAGATCGCCTGCAGAAAAGGTATGTATACTGCTTTTTTCTTTACAGGGCAAGAGAGGTTTGTGTTAGAATGTTGGTGGCTATAGATACAGGGATTTTAGTTTTTGCATGGACTTCCACTTTAATTGCTGGACTAAGTGAGTTAGTAGCCAGCAGCAATGTGGACTCTTTCATTATTTGGCCAGGAATTCCTTCCATTGGTGCATGTTTTTATTCTGGAAACCTGTTGGTTACCCACTGGAGCAGCCATTCTGAAACAGATTTCCATTGACCCTAGGGTTTCTTCAAGAGATCTAGAGGTTCCTTGAGCTCTGGCTGATTGACCTCCCATTTGATGGTGCCTGCATAGTTCTGGGGCCAACGCCACTAGTGAAGTGAGCTGTAAGACAGCAAAAATTGTTATAGCTATCTGTATGGGTGGCCTTTTGACCACCACTGTATTATTTCCACTGGCCACCAATGTAAAGGATGTTTTTCTCACAGATCCTCAGTGCATTGGTTTTAGCAGAGATCTAAAAATTATTTTAAGGGTTCCTGTAAGGTAGAAAAGTTGGGAAAGGCTCCACTGGAGGGTATTCCTTTCTGTTGTGAGCAGCCTGACTGATTGCTTTGGTCATTTACCTTTCTTCAGATTTATAAATAATATCCATCATTAGAATTTTTTTTTACATGACAATGTGATATAACAAATCCAATGCATTGCTATGTTCACTTTAACATGATCCGAGTCAAAGGCAACAAATCTCTGTTAATATTCCACGGAGTGTTTCTGTGTTGATTTTAAAACCCCACCTAAAATAGACAAAGGTCAAGAATTGTAATCCCAGCCCAGCAGATGTTCGCAAGATTCTTTAAGGGGTTTGTTGTTTTATTATTAAAGAGGAAATCCTAGATTTATGTAACATTTGGGGGAAAATATAGACAACCAAAAAGACCCTGTCACCAGTCACTTATTAAATAATACCTTACTTGACATGAGAATAACCAAGGCTCAGCGGGTTGCAAACATTGTGGTAATAGGAGTCATTTTTGTGAGATAGGATGCAATTTCGGCATAGATGCTTACAAAAAATATTGTTCTTCCTCAAACCTTTAACTTTAGCTTTGCCAGTAAAATTCCCAAAAGACTAAAGAAACAATGTCACACTGGATAGAATATACAAAAATCGAATTAGGTTTATGGCCATGGAATTCTGGTTTCATCAAACAGCTGTTTTGGCAGGTAGTTGCTTCCAGGTGCACTTCCTCGAATAAAGGATAGCATATTGGATATTATTGACTTTTACTATGGCAACCTGGACCTCACAGTCTCCATTAAGTGGATTGCAGTCTTTTCTTTTTAATCCACAGTATATCAAGGATTGCATTTACATTTTTTCTGTGCTTGAATTTGATTTTTGTAGGGTTTTTAAACCATAAACTTTATACCATGGATCTAATTGCAGCCTTTCTCAGCCAGGGATCATAATTTCTACATATTTTATGAGTCGATATTTTATGAACTGTTTCAACTTATAAGTAAATGTAACCCAATATGAATTAAAAAAAATCTAAGATTATGTATGTTTTTATGTCTGTGTTGTAGTCCTGAAGAAGGGGGAGCACCCAAAACTAGTTGGCTGTTCTGTGTTATTAAATGTATTTTGAACTCTCAGATCTTCTGTTTGGTGCTCTCATTGGACTTGTGTGTGTAAATCTCCAAATTTGGGCCCCCTGCTTTTGGGACACCTCATTTTTGTTGAGAGCAGCATTACCAGTGCCACTGTGCTGTATCCAATTGGCCTACTGTTAATTTTAATATTTTAATCCCGAGCCTCATTTTACTTGTTCCAGCTGCTGTCTGGTGTCTGTAGACACTTTAAAGGAATCCTCAACCATTGCATAAGGTTTTTTGATCTGCAAATAATAATAGTGAGCCCATGCCTAACTGGCTATTGATTATGAGAATCACTGATGATTCTCTGATCCTACAAATCTTCTTCAGTCACTGTAGATCATAGTCACCGATGATCTTGGGCATAGCCACTGGTTGGGGTTGTACCCTCACTTTTAATTTGCAACTTTGAAATCTCTTGTATCATGGAAGTCTTCTGTGGGAGGCTTTTGTAACATGGTACAGGACATTCTCTTGCAACATGGCAAATGTTTTGGACAGTTGTTTGTAATGTGGCAATGGTCTCTGAAAGTCTCTTGTTACATGACACTAGATAAAACTAGTTGCAGGTACAAACTCCTATGTTCAGGTAGGAGACATTGGTCAGGCGTGAGTCTAGTTCCTAACAAGCCACTCTTACCCTTCAAAGCAGTCATATATGCAAAATTTTTGGACAACCCTAGTTTATCGAGGACTAGCAGAAATCTCAAAGAAAGTATTCATTACTGACCGATAGACCAATGTTAGAGAGTGACTTTAATTATTATGTTATGTTCTTCTCATTTGCAGTACATGGAAATCAGAGATGTGCTTTGAACTGCCGTCCCATTGGTTACCGTTTCTACGTCCGCCACACAGAGAAGGTCCAAGATGGCTCACCCTGTGAGCCTGGTTCCTTAGATGTCTGCGTTGATGGCCAGTGTCTGGTAAGCTTCCTCTGTACAAATCTTTAGTGTGAAACATCAAGGAGGAATTTACTATCACCGGATTCATAGCCGGTCTTTATTTTTCATGAGTATGTGTTAAACATGTCTCCTGAAATCAGAAGGTTGACTGACTGTCTCGGTATGAACCTGCAGATTTCTGACCAAAGTTTGTCTAATAAATATTTGAGGTTACAAGTGTTGATTTTATCAGACAACATCAAGCCTTTGCATATATGTGTCATTACGGCTTTCTGTTGGTCATTGTTTGCTTGATCCTAACATGCGACTTTTTAAGGCAAGCTTGCCCATTCAAAATTGCAGTAAAAAATTTTGAAGGACAATTGTTTGAAAACTAATCAGAGCTTGCACAGGGATTTCAGGTGATCCCTGGTAAAAGAAAAGGGCATTAAGGGCAGGTAAAACATGTACAAATTATTAATAATTGTTTCACAAACATTTAAGCTACAAAGACTTTTACCATGACAAAAAATGTGCTATTGCAACAATGCTAGAGATGATATCACATTGAACATATGAGCATCCCACTGCAATGCATAAAACATCTGAATATGTCCCTACAAACCATTGCTTTGTTCCTTGATTCATTTTATTGCACTAACCTGAAAATAATGAATGGTGTAAAGCGCCTCCTTTATGTCCAATATCCCTAAACCGCACAGTACAGGAAGCTGGAAAGACAGAAGAGACGACTGGCAGTAGTTGTCTCTGCTCCTATCGGGTGGATGTCATTAGCCTAGCCTAACTAGCCTAGTTAGTCGCACATAGGTGATATGAGGATGACTAACCTTACTCATGGTCTTCTGCTGTCTCTGTTGTGGTCAGCTCTGGAAGCTCAAAAAGATAATTAAATTGTGGAGAAAATGCCTCCTAAATTCAGCCCATGTGTTTTGTTTTATAATATTATAGAAACACATGTGGATTTACCTAGTAGGGCAGTGCAGAGAGCAATAGTGATTTGAAAAGCTTGGTGTTTTCACTGTTGGGCCTCCTGTGTGGTAACATAAGGGTAGTAGGCCTCCAGGAGGAGAATAGAAGAATAAATGCTTGTGTTGGTCTAGGGCAGTAGTCTCCAAACGTGGCTTGGTGCGGCCAGGGCTGGTGCAAGGATTTTTGACACCCTAGGCGAAACCTCATTTTGCCGCCCCCTTGGCTCCACCACTTTTGCCCTGCCCATATATACCCCAGCTTTTTAATGAAGCGCCCATAAAATGTAGCCTCACCAGCGCCCATCAAATGCAGCCTCACCAGCGCCCATCAAATGCAGCCTCACCAGCGCCCATCAAATGCAGCCTCACCAGCGCCCATCAAATGCAGCCTACTAGCACCAATTAAATGCAGCCTACCAGCGCCCATCAATGCAGCCTACCAGCACCCATCAATGCAGCCTACCAGCTCCCATCAGTTAATGTTTGCTGGCTTCCATTCATTCAGGAGTCGGGACACAGACACAGTCCTCCGCCACCGCTGCATCTCTGACACTATGTGCGAACGGAGCGGCGGCTGCCTGCTGATGCTGAGACTTAGTTGCTTGCTGCAGAGAGAAGAGAGTAGGAACACCAGTGGCCGGGCGACCTAGGCAGCGGTGCACCCTAGGCGGCTGCCTAGTTTGGCCAATGGTAGCACCGGCCCTGGGTACGGCCCTTTGCTTGCTTTTATGCAGCCCTTGGGGTGCTATTTTATTCACTGCCTTAAAATGGAAGAATTGTGCCCCATTGTTGGTGCCATTGGGAGGAATTGTGCCCCATCAATGGTGTCATTGGGCCCAATGATACCATTGATGGGGCACAATTCCTCCCAATGGCACCAACAATGGGGCACAATTCTTCCCAATGGCACCAATGATGGGGGATTGTTTACTTCTACTGACGCTGGGAGATTATACACAGTCCGGCCCCCCTGAAGGACAGTAAACTGGCCTATTGTTTAAAAGGTTTGGAGACCCCTGGTCTAGGGGGAACAGAAGACTACTGTTATTTATCTTACCGCTTGCTCCCCCAGCAGCTGGCGCCCTTGTCTGCTTGGTGATGTGCTCCTAGTTGTGGGCCCCTTGGCCTCCTAACAATGCAGGACTGCTGCTCCTGCATTATACGTGATAATGCCCAAGTGTCTGCAACTGCTGGAGTAGCAAAGGGAAGTGGCGATGAGGAACCCATCATGCAGCTGGCAGGAACCCTGTGGAAGGAAGGAATAAGGTAAGTATAACTTCTTTTTTCAGTTCCCCCTGGACAAAAATGAGAATGTCATTCTTGGGGAACCCAGTTGAAAGGATCAATATTTATTTTTAGCAGAGTTCAGCTTTAGCATAAACCTGTTGTGAGAGAAATATGGTAGCAGCTATTAATGAGTTTTGAATACTCTAGTTACTTGGCTTTTATGCTCATCCACATCCAACAGTTGTAGTATTTTCTGAATCTTTCTAACTAGAACACATATTCAGATTAGAAAAATGTTTATGTCTCCTGAAGCATATATCCAGGTTGCAATAATTTCTGTAGCGTGTCTACATACTTTGACCATCTCCTGTAGCATTTCAACAGTTTCTTACCAACTCTTGTAGCATGTCTATAGACCTATAGTAGAACTATAGAGAAAATTTTTTTTTTCATTTTGAATAGAGCAAGGAAGGGTTATAACCCCTGTGAGATTTTGTTCCGCCATCTGTGTCCCATTGCAGAGGTTTCTCTTCACTTCCTGTCCAATAGCCAAACAGGAAGTGAGAGGAAAGTCAACCATCTCCTGTAGCATTTCAACAGTCACTGGCCATCTCTTGTAGAATGTCTACAGTCTTTTCTATCTTCGGTAGCATGGCTACAGTCTCTGACCATCTCTTATACCATGTCCACAGTCTTTGGCCATCTTTTGTAGCATGCCCACACTTTCTTGTAGCATGTCTACAGTCATTGACCATCTCTTGTAGCATGTCAACAGTCTCTGACCATCTCTTTGTCAGAAACCATGAAATCAGACCGAGACAGAAGTACAGTTAAATCACACTTGTTTAATAATAAAAGTAAAAAAGAACAACCATAGTCAAAACATAGCTAGAGTTCAGGAACCGGAACGCATAGTCAGACAAGCCAAACGTCAGGGAGCCAGACATGAGCACAGTAAAACAGCAAGCAGGATCTGGAGCCAGAAAGGATGTCAGCCAAGCAAGTCTTTAACAGGAATGCAGGAGATAGTCTCTGTGATGTTGACCAAGGCGAAGGCAGAGATCCTCTGGACTGGACGGCTTAAGTAGGCAGGACTAACGAGCAGAATTTTATCAACAGCTGAGTAACTGTGGAGAGATAGGAGCTGGCAATTAGCAGACAGCTGAGCGGCCAGCTCAGAGAAGGAAGGACTGAGCCCAGCCCTGACACTCTTGTAGCATGTCTACAGTCTTTCACCATTTCCTGTAGCATGTCTGCAGTCTATGGCCATCTCTTGTGTAGGTAGTAGGTTCTGATCAATTCTTTTGCATGCCAGCAATCTCTTAGAGCTTCCTGTTACATTACATTAATTTAATATGATGTGTGGCCCTTTTCTGATCTCCGGAGCTGCACTGGAGGTTCCCTATATTTAGGTAAGTTGACCACCACTGTTTTAAATAATTTATTGAAGCCAAAAGGTTAGGTTAAGGTGGTAACCAAAAAGCTAGATATTTCAGATGGTTAATTCAACAATGGAAATCTCTGACATGTTTTCTTATAATTACAGTATAGCCTGTGCGATTTAACGCACATTCCCCATTGTGCGTTAATGCATGATAAGAGAATTGCTATTCTTGGGGCCGTTCACACCTGTGCACTTTGCTTCTACCCTATTTGACTTTTATTGGCCAAACAAAAACTGTTGAATAGTTGAAAACCCACTAAAACGCATTAAAAACACTCAAAAAAAGAAGGAAAAAGCAGGCATATAGGGGTGAACCTAGCCGTAATAAGTATTCTACAACTGTTTACCAGAGATCTAGAAAGTCATCATTCATGCTGTGTTATAGAAGTTGGCTCTCAGAGATATGGCCTACCTCCAGCTTCCACTGTTGGAGATATCTCTATTTTCCTGGATAGTGGCCTACAATCCTGAGATCATACAGGCCTGTATTATCTGTCCCTTCTTCCAGCGTACCGTCACTTCACATGTGCATGGACCAGTGCTATCCATTAACAAAGCTTATTGTTTGCTGCTCCTAAATATTGCTACTTTACCTCTTTCATCCAGATCACATGTCCATTGAAATTCTCCGGCAGATTTTCATTCCTGGAGACTTTGTAACCTCAATCACTCGGAATCAGGCGGCAGTTCACCTTAATCCTGCTCAGAACACAGCGTGCCGATCAGATTAACACTCTCAGATCTAGTGATATCATGAAATTTGGGTCGGTGTAAATCACGGCTACCCCAAATTTAACAAGGCTGTTTGTTGTTAGGATCTGGATAATCTTTAATTTAATCTGGCTCCATGTACAAAACGGTGCCCTTTTACTGTGTGGTATTATGTACGGCATTATTGGCAGGGATGTGGAACAGATATACTGTATCTGAGGGGAAAAAAAAGTAGACGTTTAACCACTTAAGCCCCGGAAGGATTTACCCCCTTCCTGACCAGAGCATTTTTTGCGATTCGGCACTGCGCCGCTTTAACTGACAATTGCGCGGTTGTGTGACGTTGCACCCAAACAAAATTGACATCCTTTTTTTTCCCCCACAAATAGAGCTTTCTTTTGGTGGTATTTGATCACCTCTGCGGTTTTTACTTTTTGCGCTATAAACAAAAAAAGACCGCCAATTTTGAAAAAAAAAAAGCAACATTTTTTACATTTTGCTATAATAAATATTCCCAAAAAATATATAAAAAAAACTTATTTCTTCCACAGTTTAGGCCGATATGTATTCTTCTACATATTTTTGGTAAAAAAAAATCACAATAAGTGTATATTGATTGGTTTGCGCAAAAGTTATAGCGTCTACAAAATAGGGGTAAATTTATGGCATTATTATTATTATTTTTTTTTTACTACTAATGGCGGCGATCTGCGTTTTTTTTATCGGGACTGCGACATTTTGGCGAACAGATCGGACGCTTTTTAACACTCTTTTGGGACCATTGACATTTATACAGTGATCAAATAGTCATTGATTACTGTATAAAAGACACTGGCAGGAAAAGGGTTAAACAATATGGGGCGATCAAGGGGTTAAGTGTGTTCCCTGGATGTGTTCTAACTGTAGGGGGGATTCACTGGCAGGAAAAGGGTTAAACAATATGGGGCGATCAAGGGGTTAAGTGTGTTCCCTGGATGTGTTCTAACTGTAGGGGGGATTCACTGGCAGGAAAAGGGTTAAACAATATGGGGCGATCAAGGGGTTAAGTGTGTTCCTTGGATGTGTTCTAACTGTAGGGGGGATGGACTCACTACAACATGACAGAGATCACTGCTCCCGATGAGCAGTAGATCCCTGTCATGTCACTAGGCAGAACAGGGAAATGCCTTGTTTACAAGCAGATTTCCAGGTAGATGGCAGAATGTATGCATCAGTATGTGGGCGCGGCCTACTCGCCCTGCACGTAGGGGTACCTTTCACGCGGAGTGCCCCAGATCAGACGAAGACTGCGGTCAAGTGAAAAA
This sequence comes from Lithobates clamitans, assembly GCA_037952925.1. Lineage (NCBI taxonomy): Eukaryota > Metazoa > Chordata > Amphibia > Anura > Ranidae > Lithobates > Lithobates clamitans. The sequence goes on along the minus strand of JBBGZY010000480.1, from coordinate 3,981,081 downwards.
TCTAACATTAAGGCAGTCCTCCGCGTTAGAGATAAGCCTTCACTGTGTGCAGTAATACAGCATACAGAGTTCCTCTGTAAATTGCCTTGTCCCATGTCACTTACACACTGTAACTTGTATTAGGAGGGACGTGCCCAGCCTGTGCCCACTCCACCAGTTCAGTGTACCTCTGTTATTTCACTCTCAGTAACAGAATAGGGTACCGTTATGCACCTAGCACTTGTTAACTCCTCCCATGCACTGTGACTAGGCCATGGCTCTCCGTAACGAGTTCGGTTTCGGTTGCTACTGGAAACCAACTGCTAGGGAGGGAGTCAGAACATTGACCCCTTCGCTACTGGAGGACCTGTCACCTCTACCAGGTACCACTCCTAATGACTGATTGCTTGGGGCACAGGGAAAAACAAAACGAGTAGTTTCCCCTGGCACACCGTGCCATTGTACGATATTCTTAGCAGCCCAGGAGATCTTAAAGTATCTTAAATCAAATTATTAGGAGTAGGAAATTCTGTGGAAGTCTAGGCTTAATATGACAGCTGTGTTTAATGGGATGTAATGGAAAGTATTTTATTATTAATATTTCTGGAATAACGCACATGTTAAAACCTGCAGAGTTTGAGACAGACTATTTTTAGATGAGGTGTGTAGATGTGTCATGATTACTCTACCTGCTGTACATTGGAGAACTAGGTAAAAAAAACTAACTTCAATCAACTTTTCTTATATAAGGATACAATTAATAGCTCTAAAATAAAGGATCTGTTATATATATGATTTAAATTTGAAAACAATGAGAGAGGATTTTAGGATTTGGACTGTGGGGCTGAGCTTCTGTGTATGAGGGTTAAATCAAAGGTTCCCCCCCAGATGGTTGGACAAAAAAATCGTATTTAAGCAAATGGCTTAGTACACACAAGGACATAGAAAAGCAATCCCTTTGCATTGTGCTGCATTGTGTTGTCATTGCAGTCTAGACTAGGCCTAACCCTGCAATTCCATTTTCATTGCTACTTCCAGCTTGTGCATTTCAACGTGGGATAGTGAACACACAACCAGCCAGACTGATGCTGTATGTATATATATATATATATATATATATATATATATATATATGTATATATACTGTACAAGTAGAGGGCATAAAGGGTTGTTTGTATCCTCATGCACAGGAAATGAGAGAAAATCCCTTAAATGTGAGAAGAAATCCCACCTTCAACAGTTGCCACCAGAACAGGTGTCCTCATTGGTGAAGATTTCCACTAACTTCCTATTCTGGTGAAAATTGTAAAATGTTGGCTTTCCCCTCACCTTCTATCCTGCTGGTTGAGCAAAAGAAAAAAAAAATCCTCTACAGCCAGTTTAAGATTTTTTCCTACTCCCTGTTAAGTCTCTGGGACAGGAAGTGAAGAGAAATCTCCTCAATGAGACACTGATAGCAAAATGAAAAAAAAAATGTGCTGGACCAATTCTGGTAGACTTGCTCAAGGCAAGGAAAATGTGTGGTGGTGCAACCCCTAAATGTAATGTTCACTGGGACAGGTGCAATAGTCTATGCTAGGATATATACTGTACCAGGGAGACCAGGGGTCTCCAAACTTTCTGAACAAAGGGCCAGTTTACGGTCTTTCAGACTTTAGGGCGGCTGGATTGTGACCCTGGCATTGGTGGGAGTAAACAATGCCATAGGCTTGGTGGTCAGTGGGAGTAAAAAAAAAATTACATCTTTGGTGTAGAATAGTGCCCCATCCTTGGTATCAGTGGAAGAATCATTTCCCCATCTCTGGTATCAGTTGGAGAAATAGTACCCCCTTGTTGGTGTCAGTGGGAGGAATAGTGCCCCAAGGGCCAGATAAAGGCAATCAAATGGCCACATCTGGCCGCAGTTTGGAGACCACTGCTGTAGACAAAAATCAAAGAGTTAAAAAATCCAGCACCAACTTGATTGATGATGAAATGGTTCAAGCTTTATTAAGCATCTATCAAGACCTAAAGACATTATAAATAAATCATAATAATGACTAAGACCTAAGGTTGGGGTGGAAATTCGTCAATTCTTTTATATGATGGATACTTTTATGTCTTGATGGATACTTAATAAAGCTTGAACCGTTTTATCGTCAATCAAGTTGGTGCCAGATTTTCGAACTCAAAGATTTAGGATGACCTCCAACCTCAAAAATTTGAGTGGTGTTAGGTGTGGAGAGTTAGGGGGCCATTTGACTGGACCTTACGTTCCGATACCCCTGTTTAAAAAAGCTTGTTTAAAAAAATTCTCACAGTAATAGTAAAGTGTGGCGGGGCACCATATTGCTGAAACTACATTTTATGTTGCTCCGACAAAGGAATGTCAACTAATTTAGAGACAAGAAAAGATTGTAACATTGGTAAGTTTCCTCTGTTACATAACTACTGTAAAAATATGACCCAATTACTCTGTCACTAAACATCCCTGTCCACTTCATAATTCCTGGATCAGTTTGAAAATGCCCTTCACCCATCCGGTTTGGGTGGTTTTTAGACCAGTAATGTGCATTGTGCTAGTTGACACTGCCATTAAGACGAAATGAAACAAACATGTAAATTGAAGCACCGCACCATTACTAAAAAGTGAAGATACAACCTTATTCCAATAAAATCAAAAGGGGAAAAAAAAAACAGGGGGAGTGGGACTTTATATGAAACACAAGGTAGCGGAGAGGTAAATAGGTGAAAAATACAAGTTTTATTAATTGCCATCTGAAATAACCATCCATAACATTTGATTACAACAGTAATGATATACATTGGTACATGGCATACATTCATAAAAAACAAGTTCATGTAAAATGGCAATTAATCATCCTTCCAGGATTCACCAATATGGTCATTGCATAAATAATAATACACCGTAAAACTTGCAAAACCCATGGCCTTGTTGGTCCTAATGATGGTATTGAGTGTAAACTTGATGTTCTAGTAATGTTAATTAGAAGTAAAACGTATGGCAGCTCTGAGCGTTTCGTGGCTAGAGGGCCACTCGTCAGGAGCGAGCACAAGATATATCTATCAATAAAGAATGGAATATTATAATAAGGGTAAGTGAGTACGGTAATGGGGTATAGAACCCTCAAGTCAATTACCTGTTGATGTTGGGTATCAGTATAGGTTTTGGCGCAAAAGCGGGGTACCATGACTCTCCGGATAAATGCTCCCAACCGGGAGCCGCGGCAGACATCTCGCCCAAGATACCCAGACAGGCGTCGGCCAGGGCAGGCACAAGAAGGCAAGGCAACCTGGGGGGATTGAAGGTGTTGTGGTCAACTGGACAGGAATGAACAGAGGGGAGGTATGTGAGTGGAGCCGATAGGAGGGCGGTGAGGGGGGTGAAGAGCCGGCCACTGGGGCCTGGGGATGGTTGTGAAGAAAAAAGGGGGGAGTGAATACTGGTGGTGGCTACCAGTCAAGAGTGCAACGTGAAGGACCAGGGGGAGAGGTGAGAGTGACAAAGGTGGGGGAAAAGGGATGAGTGAATGACTGCCGTGGAAGATAGTGCATAGGGATAGGGGAAAAGTAATGTGGGTGGACAAATTACCTGGATGAAGAGTGGCTGAATGCAACAGCCATGTGTGCAGCTCGAAATTGAACAGTGAGGGAAGCCTTGACTACCGGTGCCCGCCCCAGGGACGCCCATATAGGCGCCGGGACGATGACGCTGCCGACGTCACACCAGCGCAGCAGAGGGGGGCGGGGGAAGACTGGCGGCAGGAGGAGTCCAGCAGGCGCTCGAGCCTCCGTCATCGGAAGTCCCCCAATCTGCCCGCGAGCGTGGTCACCGCAAACATGGGCGGGGCAGTGCTAAGTAAGCACCGCACGTCCAGTCTGGGATGCGCGACGTTGACGTGCAGTGACGGCACCCGCCTCTTCCCAGACAAAGGGGGAGGGGCCGCCAGGCACGTCACAGCTCTCGGAAGTGGAGAACCAGCCGGGCAGTAGGCAATCCCGACTGAGTTCACACCACCTCTAGAGCTGAACCCAAATAAAGTCAGTTGAAGTTGGAGCATGAATGAAAGAAGATGATTGAAAAACGTACAATTAGTTGACAGAGTAGCTAAATTAGGAGATGTAGAAGGATCAAAAGGATTTAACATGGGAAAAAGGTTGCAAAAATGGGGGGTAATGCTGAAGTAGATAATAGAGCAAACCAAGTGTTTCCATCCCTATGAATAATTAATGAATAGGATTGAAGGGAAATAAATAGGGACTTTAAATGAACGCATGGTCTGGTAAAGCACCATTGTTCCATCCCTCGGGACTTTAAATGAAACTGTAGCCTGGTAAGGGGAAGTCCAACATGGATCCAAAAATGCCCCCTTCATCAGGGTTAAAAAAAACTTATAGTGATTCTAAAGACAATTTTTTACTTAAAATAAAAAAATTAGGTTATACTTACCTGTTCTGTGCAAAGGCATTACCCACAGCAGTCCCTAACCTATTCTTCTGGAGTACCCCGCTGGCACTGTATGCTTCTCCGCTTCTCCGAGTGCCCCTCAGCAAGCCATGGGGCACATATGCAGGTGCACGCCCAAGCCAGGCTGTGTGTATCCATAGACACACACAACACTGCTTGTTCACGCCTCCAATCCCTCATCACAGGATTTGACTGAAGGCAGCAGAAGGCAATGGCTCCTGCTGCTCTCAGTGTGTCCTGTGAGAGTAGGAAGACAGAGCAACGCTACTGCAGATGGGCACAGCGCTGGATCAAGGGAGGACTCAGGTAAGTGTTTGGGGTCGGAGGGAACAGTTATGCCCTGTACACACGATCGGAAATGCCACCAGCAAAACTCCGATGAGAGCTTTTGGTCAGAAAATGTGACCGCGTATATGTGCCATCAGTCTTTTGCTGGCGGAATTCCAGCCAGCAAAAGATTGAGAGCAGGTTCTCTATTTTTCGGTTGGAAAAAGTTCCTATCCGGAAATGCGATCGTCTGTATGCAATTCCGACGCGCAAAAAATCACGCATGCTCAGAAACAATTCGGCACATGCTCGGAAGCATTGAACTTAATTTTCTCGGCTTGTCATAGTGTTGTACATCACCGTGTTCTTGATGGTTGAAAGTTCAGAGAACTTTTGTGTGACCGTGTGTATGCAAGGCAAGCTTGAGCGAAATTCCATCGGAAATTCCAAGATTTCCAAGATTTTTCCGACGGAAATTCCCTTTGTGTGTACGCGTTATTAGTGGGGTTGGTTTATTTTTTTTTTACCTTAAAGCAGAGAATGCAATAAGGTAAAAAAACAACTATACTTTAAAACCACTTTAAGGACATCTCCACATTACTACAATACTAATACAGTATACCAAACATTATAGATCCCCCCAGTTTTAGGAACCACTCCCAATATTCCCATGTCACCATCATGCAGTTCCTAAATCAGCTGCACTTTATAGAAATAGAAATGATGATTTCTAATAAGTGGATGCTATAGATCTAGACTTTTGGGACACCCTATATGAGAATGTGGAGATTGTATAGTGTAAACCGGTTCCCGACTGCCTCACGCAGATATACTGCGGCACAATGGCTCTCCTGGGCAAAATGCAGTTTGGGTACGTCCTTCCTCCTAGTGGTCGCCGGAGGTGCACGCGTGGCCGCTGCACGGCGGGGACCCAATGCGCATGGCCAGCGGGCACGATCGCCGCCGGCCACGCGCGATCACATGCACGAGCGCCAGCACAGGGATCCCTGTGCTGACAGGGCAGAGAAGACATGGCGTTTGTTCCTACTAAATAGGAACAAAGACATGTCTCCTTACCTCGTAAGTCACATCCCCATACAGTTAGAACACGCTGAGGGAACACACATTTAACCCCTTGATCGCCCCCTAGTGTTAACCCCTTCCCTACCAGTGACATTTACACAGTAATCAGTGCATTTTTATAGCACTGATCTCTGTGTAAATGTCAATGGTCCCAAAAATGTGTCAAAAGTGTCCGATCTGTCTGCCGCAACGTCACAATACTGCTAAAAATCGCAAATCACTGCCATTACTAGTAAAAAAAATAAAAATAATGAAAATGCCATAAATCTTTCCCATAGTTTGTA